>VRLP01009291.1:7500-13306 GCA_009660295.1 Lophius piscatorius
TGTTTGGACTCATAGATTCGTGGGCGTTCAGAACATTCTGTGGTCCAGGTACGGTGAGCCCGGTTCATCCTGCTGCAGCATCAGAGGAAAGATTAAACACTCGTCTTCCTCATCTTCTCCTCTCAGAGGAAGGAGGGCGGGGGGGAGAGAGGAGGCTAGCCGGGTTCAATCGGACGACTCCTCTCAGCTCTCTCCTCCCTCTCCCGCCGCCGCCGCCCAGATCATCATTAAAGGAGACGACGGTCATGGAGGCGCTGATTTCCAGGAGCTCCAACCAATCAGTCTGAAAAAGTTAAGATTCTTCCTCCTCTCGGCCCTGTCACCTCCTCCTCCTCCTCCTCCTCCTCCCCTGCTTTTTTCTTTATATTTTAATCTAAGCGAGGAATGAGATGGGAGTCTTTTAAATTTCATAGCTCCCAGAAAACTGTGGCGAGGATTCATCGCCGCGTCGCGCCGCTCCTCTCCCTCCTCTGCTGCTGCAGGCCGGCGCTCCGACATCTTCATCTTCAACTGCTGCCGACACCTTCAGAGATCCGTGATCCTGAGAGCGGCCCGCAGAATCCTCTTATCGACAGAGATCAGCACCTCCCGTCACATTAGCATCGCCCGCCTTCATCACGCCCGGGGATTTTAGGATAATTGTTATAACTTATGATAAATACGTTCTTCCTCCCTTCCACGCCACCTGCTTTATGGCGAGGATCAGCGATGTCATCAAGAACGCGGCGCGGCTCTTAATCATCGGGACAAATACCCCATTAACTTTTGAATTCATTTCCTGAATCTGCATGATGGGCGGCGGTAAACTCTTCCTCATTACGGAAGCAGATGCTTTAAGAGCCAGACTGGGAGGGATCAGAGGTCAGCGGCGGGGAGAGAGAGAAAGAGAGCGGCTGGCTCGCTCGCCCGTTGCTTTAGCTCATTTTCATGATTATCACGCCGACTAAAACATCCAACGCATTATACGTTAACGGTTTAAAAGCTCCTTTCAAAGGCCTTGTCTGTTTTAGAGGACGCCATCGTGGCCAGAGTTTGACAGAGAGCCTGGCGTCAGGTCCTCCTCATCATCAGCGATGGGAGCGAAGGTGAGTTCCTGCTGGATCCAGTCTGGTTACTCGCTCTAATGTGCGGCGGGCAGAAAGGCCGCCGAGCCGAGATGGTAATGCATTTCTCTCCAAACGAGAAGGATTGTTGAATCCCTGCCTGCTGGAAGAAGAGCGCCTGAGGGGGCGGGGCTGTGGGGAGGCGATGGAGGGGATTCAGGTATATGGATGGCCTGAGGAGGTTTCCATCATTCATAAAGTGCGGCCACCGTACGCGCCTTGACGCCGAATTGATCTTGCAAAAGAAGCGGGGTGGCAGAGCGACCACTTCATTAGTCTCCCGGAGCAACAAATCACCAGCTGCTGCTGCAGCACTCAGAGGGGCCGCCGCCATCGCCGCCGCCGCCGCCGTTAGCCCCGCCGCATTACCACAGCCCCGACGGTCCAAAGTGACCAGCCGCTCACAACGCCATTATGACTGAGTTATGTGGCAATGCAAAAATATCCTCCGTACGGCGGGGATTACTGCAGGTCAGCGTGGACACGCCCACAATGAACGATCAGGCGTTGAGTGCAGCGGCGGCGGCGGCGGCAGCGGCTGCCGGAGGCTCTTTATTTAAAGCATTAAAGAAGTGAAGTTTGATTCTTGTGTTTTAATAAAACTTCCATGAACACATAGTTTATCATAAAAGCATTAATCTTTAAAAACATGTTTGAACGTTTCCCTTTCAAAATAAAAGCATTTCCTGAACGTCACACTCAAACCTTTAACCCATCAAACGTCATTGTTTAGTAATTAACTAAATAAATAAACTATGAAGTTTGAATCCTTACAATTTAAAAACATGACAATTTCAATAAAATCAAAAAGTCAAAAAACTTCAACCATGACGGATTTATTAAAGACTTTTATCGTGACTTAAAGCTGCTTTGATGATTTCTTCATTAAGTTTCTCTCTTTGTTTGTGTAGAAAATATGGGAATCATTATTTACATTTATTTTATATTTCCATTTATGCACAGAACCAGATTGACAAAATAATTATAACAATAATAATAATAATAATAACAATAATAATAATAATAATAATAATAAAAAAATGAATAATAACAACAATAATAATAATTACAAAATAATAATAATAACAATGATAATAATAATAATATTGTTTTTATAATTATTAATAATATCAATGCTAATAATAATAATAATTATTATTATTATTAGCATAATAATGAGACTATTAATAATTGTAACTATACTAGTAATAGTGATAATAATATTTATTTTGATAGTAGTAATAATACAGAGAATAAAGATAGTGAGGATGAAGGGTGAGATCAGAACGCGGCGTCACGTCACATCATGACATCTGCCACCGTCATGGCAGCCAGACGGTCCTCATAACAAAGCTCATAAATAATCTGGATTATTGATTGTTTCCTGCTTGTTTGTGGATCCGCTCAGAATCTCTGAGACACCAAAGACGCTCGTCGGTCAGAGTTTGGCTCCATCAGCTGAATTCCTTCAATGGAACTGATTTAAGTCGGTCTGTTTGGGATGTTTGTAATGAAATCTGACAGGCGATATGATCCGACACATTTCACCATGTTGAGCTCTGATCTCTGCTAGGGCTCGCCCACCGGCGCCATGGCGCAACGGCGCCACGCCACGCCGCTCTGAGCTTCAAATAGTGAGCTGGAGGAATTCTTCAAATCAAAGGTGAGGTTTTGTTCCGATAAACAGTGTTTTTTGCAAAAGAGCTCCCCCTAGTGAGTAAAACATGAAGTATATGAATTAAATATCAATCAGAACCAGACAGATCTCGTCCAGGCGATTCATCAGCACCAACTCTGGACTAAATCGGACCAACGGTTGAGAAATTATGGCCTGAAAACTTTTGGGGATAAAACTCAATCAATCCAGTTCTTCCTCTCACCGAGGTCTATGTGGGTGTGTAGTACGCTATACACAAAGGATATGCGGCAATGATGATGATGATTCTATAACATCCCCAACTTTTTGAGGATAGAAATAGATTAAATAGAAACACGATCGTTTCTCTTCACTGTCCTCGTGCTCTGACCAAAAGGGGGAGGAGCTTCTGGACGTCAGGTCATCTCCTCAACATCGACACATTTTCAATTTCATGTTCTTTGAAGCAAAATATATTGCTAAAGTAAAATATAAAATCTTTTTTACTTAATAATATAATAATTTGAGAACACTGAATAACAATAAACGACGCAAACAAAAGATGAAAAACGCGACTTTTCAAACCTTCTCTGTTAACTTCTTAAAAAATGAGTAGCGGCTCTGATGATGCTAAAGTGCGAAGAACAAATCAAACCAATTTTTCCTGCTGACGTCGGCGGCAGCGAAACGTCGCATTGACATTCGGTGGATGATGCTTTCAGTGTTTATTCAGTAACGACGACTTTTGGGCGTCACAGAAACTGTGACGTCATCAAGACGTGATTTTTGACGAGAACAAAATAAAATGTTAGAAGCAGATTGTCGATGTTTTTTTTTTTGTGGCGGGAACTGTGAAACATGTTTATGCTAAGAGACGTTAGCCCCCCTACACTGACCCCGGGTTTCAGCCCCTGAGTCCGGTCCCACATAATTAGTCCGGGTTCGTGTTTCTGCCGTAATGAAGCCCGGCAGTCAGGAGAAGATGGAGCGGCTCTCTGATCTCTGAGGAGGCGACTTCAGCGAGGAGCGGCGCCGCCAAACAAAGTGCGAAGGCCTTCCATGGACACAAATCTTGTCAATGGCAATTGATCGCTGCTGGTCACCCGCACAGGACCCGGGACGGAACCAAGTGGCTTCTCCATAAAACAATGTCAAATATTGATGATATTTCTCTTCCCTGCCTCCAGAACAAATGGCCTCATGGCGGCGGCGCTTTTGATGAATGTTTGCTATTGCCTGGCGCTCTCGTTGTCTCGCAGGAAGGAGCGACTCCGGTTCCTGCTTTTGTTTTTTCTTTTCTTCCACCTGACGACAAACCAAACCGGGAAGATGATCGGTCCTCAAGTCCCGCCCCTCAGTCACGTGACCTCGCATCGGATGGGAAACATGGATTTGGGCCTTCAGTCCGCGGCCGTCAGTCATTCACTCTGACATCACGCAGAGTCAGAAGTCTGTCGGGCAGCTGGGTGACGATGGTCATGATGGAGTTCTGAGACGCGGCGTGGAGATTGGACCTGCGTACGAGCAGAACGCCCTCTGACCAGCATCGGACCAGGTGGTGGTCAGACGTATCCATGTAGCAGTAACCGGGTCACTGAACAAACACGAAGACCCGGCCCGGCCCAGATCCACTCCAGAAACCCCGTCTTGTATTCAAGCGTCACGACTGGTTCTGTTCAACCCGTATGAAAAAACTGGAGAACGCCTTCCAGGTTTTTAAAGAAAGAAAAAAGTTTGTATGTCAATCAGAACATCAAAGCGGCTGTGAGGCGCCGGAACCCGAGTTTCTACAAGAACCTCTGAGACGGAGGGATCGGACCTTCTGCTCTCTGCTTCGTGTCCATGTTTCATCTGTCAACGTCTCACTCCTGATTCTTCTTACAGAGAAAAAAAACAAACTATCCTCCGTCTCTTATTGTGTCTGTTTAAACTTGCATTGCCCCCCCCCCCCCCCCCCCCCCCAACTACCCATAACCCCCCCCTCATCTGTCAGAGGGCGAGCTCTAAAAGCCCGTCTGGTCCGCTGTTTCACATCACAGACAGTTTGTGTGTTTGTCAGTTCTGGGTCTCTGGGAGAAAGAACCGACTCAGACGGGGGTGGGGTTCTGATGAATGTCGGAGGGGACAGGACATGTTCTCTGTGATGGGGGGGGGGTGTTCTGAGGATGCAGACATTCTGACAGCTCCTGTCTGACTTAACAAATGCATCAGAGGGGGGGCATCAATTATTCAGCCCACTCTCTGTGGGGATGTGTGTTTGTGCACATGTGCATAGATTCAGGGGGTCCATGCCGACATGGCACTTGTGGTTTGGGGGGGGGTCAAACAAGTCCCTCAAGGTTAAGCCCGTTTGGAAAGCGATGCTGAGCTAAACGCCAGACAGCGGCAAAACAGGAGCGGAGCGGGTCCGAAGGGATCGGACTCCAGGAAGTGGAGCGATTGGCAGTAAATAGTGCCGGGTCATTGAGGGGGGGGGGGGTCTCCGTGTGACTCCTCCTTTCTGAGGGTCAGAGGTCAAAATGAAACCACGAGTGATGATATAAAAATATAATATATAGACTTTTATTGTGCCAAATATCTCATTAAGGTCCAGAGCGGTCCAACATTCACATGTAAAGACAGAACTTTACCAGAACCGAGCTACAGATTGTGTTTAACTGCCACATTATCTTATTTTAGTCCGCTAACCTTTACGTGTGGAAACCGTCTAAAGAAGAAACAACTTCCTGTCAGCTGTGAGATACAAAACTATTTTACACCTTATCCACGAGTCTGACCCGACAGTCTCCTCTTCATCGTGTGAAGAACGCCAGAGAGACACACACACACACATACAGGTACACACACATACACACACACGCATACACACAAACACATGCAGACACACACACACACACACACATACAGACACACAAATACACACACACACACATACAGGTACACACACATACACACACACACACACATACACACAAACACATGCAGACACACACACACACACACACATACAGACACACAAATACACACACACACACATACAGGTACACACACATACACACACACACAC
>VRLP01009292.1:0-13305 GCA_009660295.1 Lophius piscatorius
AGGCCTTCTGTTCTGCTGCCCCTCGTCTGTGGAATGCCCTCCCTGACCATCTGAGGGCTCCACAGACGACTGACACATTTAAAAAAGGACTTAAAACTTTCCTTTTTAGCAGAACCTATAACCTTAATTAACATTGCCGCTTTTTGGTAAGGCTTTCATATAGTTATTATTTTATTTTTTATTGATGCTTTTATCTGCTTTTGCTTTGTAGCACTTTGAGATTTGATCCAAATGTAAAGTGCATTATAAATTAAATGTATTATTATTATTATTATTATAAACCTTTTTTCCAAAGCTTTCACCGATACCATATAAATCTGATTTTCTTTTTGTATTATGCACATAAATGATTGAAAATCTAGAACCAAAGAAATCTGAAGAACAAGTTATTATATTTTCAGGAATTCTGTTTTTAACTTCTGTTTTTGCTGCTTGTGCTCAATCCCCTGTAGGACCAGCCTGGAGTGAGGGATCTGGACCCATCTCCCGGAACCACCACCAACAGTACTTTAATGCGAAAGTCTTCCGACTCTTCCTCTGAGAACTTTCTTAATGGCAACATCGCACATTCCCCCGGCTCTCGCCTGGACAACAGTGTCATCTTTGGAAGCAACCGGTCCGCATCCATAGAGCAGATTTTGGAAAACCGACCAAACCATCGCCCGCTTTTCCACACCAGCTCGCTACCTGAAACCGGGCTTTTTAACGACCGCACGAGCACGACAACGAGGGAACATGAAAGGCATACTGGCGCAGACCAAGGGGGATCTCGCCTCGAGCGCCTCTCCTTCCTCTTGAACCCCTCTTCCTCCATATCCGGCTCCCTGACTGGGTTTGAGGAGCGCAACGAACGCATGAGTTGGCCTCCACAGTTTGGCATCAGCTCGCCTCCCTCCAGCAACAGTCCCACCCGCCTGCTCAGCCCTACAGGCACCATTGACCTCCACAGGCCGTCCGCCGCAGCAGAATTGCCTAGATCTCTATTTGGCCAGGTGAAGGGGATGGGTGCTGGCACAGGGAGAGTGGGCTCTCCCATCCTGCAGAGGAGCCTCAGTAATGAGGGCAATGTGGCGGTCCAGCCGACGCCGTTGTTCAACTTTAACCAAGTTGGGCCTCGGTTCCATTCCCAAACTCAGCTCCAGAACGAAGAGCCTGAGAGGAATTTGGTGTCTAAGTACAGAGCCTTTCCTGATGCTTACGTGAGTATTTGACCGAGTCCATTCTGTATTCTGACTCTGGTAGAAGAAGGCCGACGTAAAACCTCGGTGTATAAAGAGCATTAACAAAAAACTCACTTTCTCTCACATCCTAACTTCACATTTATTAGCCTCCTCCTCCTCCTCCTTCTTCTTCCCCTTCACCTCCATCTTCCTCTTCCTCCTCTTCTTCTTCCTTCTCCTTCTCCTTCCTCCTCCTCCTCCTCCTCTTCCTCTTCCTCCTGAGGAAGTGACGTTACAGCATTACGATGTTAGCAAGCATTGAGTTATTATTGAGTCGGTTTTGTGGGATAAATTCACCAGAAAAGCTACGTTAACATCAACATCTTCCCGATATAATGTTAAAGCAGAAACTCCTCATCACGTGCTTTTGTTCTGAAAAAATCCAGATCCACCTACGTTCCCAGAGGTTTCAGAGAGAATTACTTCATTTATTGTTGCATAAAATATGTGGTTGGTGGTTCTGATCCACTGTTTTGATACGGGATTTATCCTTATAATCGGTTTCTTCAACTATTTTCCTGTTTCTTTAATTTATTCACACAGTCGTTCGATCACGGCTCCTGACGGGTTTTCTTGGACGTGTTTGTTTGTTTGACGTGTTCATTATTTCCTACTTTACCACTTCATTTTTTGAGTTTGTATAAAACTTTTTTTTTTAAAAAGCATTTTGCGCTTACCAGGGATTATTCCTTTCCCCCGTTTACATGCCGCCGTTGCCTTTTCCGGAAGACATTCTGAAAAGACTTTTCAACAAAGGAATGAAATCTTATTCTGAAAGCTGTTTTCATGCATCATTTTCTTTCTGCGTAGGCGATTCATCGGACTATATTCCCAATAATGGGGTCCATGTAAACCCACCTACTGTCCCGCCATAACCTCCGTGCTTTACTGTAGCAAATAGAAGTAGATAATGACTGTCGTGTCAAGCCTTCCGAATTGGCAGTTTCTTCGGCCGTCATAAGTTTCATGGGTTTTTATTGCTATTCAGAACATGTTGGTAAAGAAACAAAGAAAACATTATGGGATTCAGGTCCAAGTGAGCAGCATTGTACAGCATAAAAATGATAAGAACAAAGAAATCTGGCAGCATTGCTCTTAAAATACAGCATTCAAAAGTGTCTGGCACTGTCCATCAGTCTCTCAGCCTCTGGGAAGAAGCTGGACTTCAGTCTGGAGGTTCTGGTTCTAATGCTACACAACCTTCTTCCTGAGGCGAGGGGGGACAGAGAGACCATTTGCAGGGTGGGGTCCTTCCTGCTGGTGGGAATGTCACAGACTGAAGGCAGGCTGCTCTCTGAGATCTTCTGAGGGGACCTCAGCCCCCATAACACTGATACCCTTGGGTCCAATCCTGGCCAGTAGAATGCAGAAAGAACCCCACAACTGGGGCGTTGTGAAACACGACACCACTTAAGAGAGCACCTGGGGATGCACTATAGATCTTACTCTTTAAATCAGGAGGTGCTCAGAGGAGCTGGCAGTCGCTTTTAAACCGATACAGGTGAGAATTTAAGAGTTCTGGTGTTACTCAAGCAGGGTGTCGCCTTTTTTGTGGCCGTTAAATCCTGCTAGTTTAACGGCCAAGAGCCTCCGTTCTTGGAACACTGAGTATGAATAATGCGCTCCAAGCCATGGGCAAGAATGCAGAAGAAAATACGGTCTTGCTTCTTCAACCTGCACAGCGTTGACACCTACTGTAGACCGTCAGTGGAAAGAAACGTGAGAATTTATATCGTTCTAGGTGCATTTCTGCTGTTGTGAAAAATACCTGTTGAGTTCTTCTTTACGTGGTTCTTGACATCGCTGTCACGTCTGTTACAAAAACAAAATAAAAAATGGCAAACAGTTCAGCTTGGGGGCAGGAATGATGGAATGTGTGGGTTGATATGCAAAGAAGACATTTCTCCGTTTGTGAGGCCTTCGTTGCCACATCTTCACATTCTGTTCCTTTTACCGTTTTTTTACTTACGCCAAGGAGGTTGATTTTTTCGTTCCTGTGCGTTTGTCTGTTTGTCTGTTTGTCTGTGAGCAGGATTCCGGAAAAACAACGGGTCAGATTTGTACGAAACTTTACCCAGAGGTAGGCCTTGGCATCTCCTAGAGGTGAATAATTTTTTGCCATGTTACGTTCTTCGCAGCATTTCAAATATAATACATAAAAAACGATTCCTTTGAACTTTTTTGGGGTGGGGGGGTGGAGCTAGGGGCTCAGTTTTAGGAGTTCCTTTGATTTCTTTGATATTCCTTTGGGGGTCGGAGCTGGGGGCTTAGTGGGCTGAGCAGAGAGGCTGAAGTTGGATGCGCCGGAGACGGGCGGGGAGTATTTAAGAGATACTCATAAGATTGTTGCTGTCGTCTGTAAATTTAGAGGATGGCAATAACTCAGACTTTAATGGATAAATGTGCATCATTTTTTTCCCCAAGCTTTGGGTACTGTTATGGATTGGCGGAGGTTTGCGCTCTCTGAGTGTTTCTTCTAGTTGTTGAGGTTCCTGCTTCAAATTAAATTATTTAAAGTGGAGGAAGCTGCACAGAGTTCTTTTAACACCCAATGCATGAGTGGTTTGAATGTACAGAGGCAGAACTAGAAAAACTTCAGACTGAGCAAAACTCGGTAATGGAGACTCATCAAGCAATATTCTTTTATTGGACTCTTCTTCTTCTTCTCACCACAACAGATCAAGTGTTTCCATGTTAATCTGTCATCTGCATCTTTCCCTGTCACACCAACCAACTGCCTGTCCTCTCTCACCCCCGGTCATAAATGACTTGACGATGATTGAATGAATGAAGGATTCCTTCCTTTGCCTTTTTTAAAATGAACACACTTATAAAACTCCACAAAATATGACAAATAACAAACAATAAGGATCATAAGAGATAAAATAAGAAGTAGATAAAGAATAGGATAAAAGAATATACAGCGTATATTTTTGCCCCCTTCCTTCAATGGGAAAGAATCCCATTAAAAAGTTCTGTAAACAGATGGTGATCTGGATCGGAACCAAAATCTAATCGATTGTTCCCTGGGTCATAAGCTAAAATCGCGCCCTCCATGGCAGGTGCGTGCCGCTCCTGCTGAGCCTCGCATAATCTGGCAGGAGAAATAAAAAGAAGGTGCGCATGTTATGTGACACATTAACACACTTGTTCTGACATGCAGCGGCGCTGACTGTGACATGTCTGAAAATGATTTTTCTGGGGAGAACTTCAGCCGCATGCATGGCGGCGTTCACGCTCTCACTCTGCTTTCCTGCATGCCTCTTCTTTTGTCCCTGCACACAAACTGAATCTGGATCGGCCCGTCAGTTCTGTTGGTTCAAGTAAAACCATTACCAGGTTTGAATCATGTATTCTCTGCAGACCATCATTTGATACCTCTGCCGAGAACATGAGGTTTTCTGACAATGTTGTTTTGCTTTTCTGTCCGTCTGTCTGTCTGCTAGCAAGATTTGTCATAAGGTCATCAACAGGTTTTGATTCTTTAATAATTATTTCTTATTTTGAATGTAGTCCAGTTAACATCCATTAATTTTCTTCTGCGTATCCTGGATCGGATCGCAGTCAGGTTCCGATCAATCAGACCGTTCGTTCGAATCATGCTTCTGAGACTTTCTCCGTCGTTACCGTCGTTGGAAGTGACCCAGGAGAACTATGGAGTCCCTGGATGGAACTTTTTCTAGGCAACGACCGAGAGGTACCAAGAAGGCCGGCTCCTCCAAACTGCTGTTTTGACACAGACAGCAGTCAGAGCCTCCCGTTCATTTTTATTTCCATAAAAAACAGAGTCCAGCCCCTATCTGGGATTTTGGTTCCAGAACCAATGCTATGCATAGAGTAGAGCTCAACTAAAACTAGCTGGTACCGCTATATCTCCCGCGGAAGCTCTTTTTTTTTCTTCCCACTAGAGAGGTGACATTCCACATGGCAAGAACCAAATGACGATGCCAGGAGTCGGCACACCCAGGTGCCTTCCTTCACCTGGTACCCATACTGCTTTGCACCATATCAAAACCCCAATCCCCACAGGTGCTGAGCCCACAGGGTGGCGGCTCCATTAAGCCTCTTCGGACTGAGCCCGGTCAAGGCTCAGACCGACGAGGCTTCACTGACGAGCTTTCCTCTGGTTCTGGCTCCAGAAGGGTGCCCCGGTCTCCCTACTCCAAGCGAGGTCCTTCTCAATTTGCCTGATTAATGTCTAGTCCGAAACGGGCAAGACATTTCACAAGATACCCTTTTTTTTTCCTAAGTAACTGGATAGAGCCGTTATTGCTTGGAAAATAATTATACAATAACTTTGTAATATAATAACTTTTGTCCAAAGTTATTGTATAACTTGTCAACTAAAGGAAATCAATGTCGGATCTGGAATACAATTAACGTAACAGATTCACAGAATATTTCAAATCTATACAATCTAGAATATTTCAATATTCAAATTTGACATATCTTAAAATGTTTCTTTAGATCAGTGAAAAAAAAAAAAAAACCACGCCGTTAATAAAAAATTTCACTTCCATTATTTATTAAACTAATCGTAATACTAATGTGATTCACAAAAAAACAACAAAGGAGCAGGTTTCCATTGATAAGGACTCTTATGACTATCATTTATTTCGATTCAGTCACATCCTTACCTGAATGCTGTTATTTTCCCGTGAATCCATGATAGTGCTGATATTTCTACCCGTGCCTAAAACACCAGGAGTGTCATCTGGCTTCCAGAGGTGGAACTCCTCACTGTTACCGCCCCGTGTTAGACGTAATGTTTGCACAGGATGTTAAAACAAAGCTCAGTCATCAGCTGGCTTTTATCGGCTGTATAACCAACTCACATGACCCAAGCCAATATTTATGTCCGAGCCACAGACGCCACCTGAATTCTTAGAGCCTCTAGTAAAGATTTGGAACCGTATGATATTATCACAATACAAGAGTCATGATAATACAGAATATTGGCAAATATGGTGGGAATTGCTGTTAAAGGGGTCTTGGACTGTTGGAGGAAGCCGGAATATCCAGACGGAACCCGGGCAAACACAGGGAGAGCATTCAAACTCCTCAAAGAAAGGCGCCAAGGCCTGAACTTTCCCCCAACCTTCTTACTGTGAGGCAACTGTGCCCCCCACCCCAACACCGTACTACAGCTCGTACTACAGTCTAGTACAACTAGACTGGATGCTAACATGAGTGGACTAGCTACTAGGCAATTTGGACAGCGCTTATTTGGTCTTTGTTTAATCTCCGCACGCTGACCGTCATCCTTGCTGACCTCGCCAGCCTCTAGTGGCCGGCAGAAGAAATTGATTTTTATTATTATTCCATGTATGTTATGTTTGTTACAATGTATGATTTCACTAGCTACACTTGCCGATTTGTTTTATTTTTTTCTTTGCCCCAGGCTATTACTGGGTGGAACAAGTTTTTCAGAACTTTGCAAGTAGGTGGCTATTCAAACTGCCGTTTCTGTCAGGAATTGTTCCTTCATTCCTTCTTGTGATCACCGAAAGGTTGCGGATATCTAAAACAGCTCATTTGGTTTTTACAAGCTGTTATGTCAACGTGAGGTGTCTTAAGGTAGATTTTTACGATCCACGTTTGATCTAAATGCCACAGAGGCTGTCCTTTGGAAAAAAGATGGCACAGTAACTAAATTATATGATGTTACGTTTATAAACTAGGCAATAAAGTGGCTTTTTATCAGTAATGGAAGTATGTTTGGGTTCTTTTGTGGCGTGGGCAGAGACAGGGATGTGGTTTACGACTTCATCCTGCTTCGCTTCTGTCCGATGACCAGGAGATGAAATGGTAGAAAAAGCTTTAAAAAAAAGAAAAGACAACCTTTGCGTAGGTAATGTATTTAATTTATAGCAGGAAAGGGGCATCCTTTTTCCTTTTTTTTGTCAAAGCATTAAAACGGCCGCATGCAGAACATTCCTTCGTACAATTAAACTGCCAGTGGCATTTTATCATCTGGAGGGCGTGAGCCTGTCAATCATCAATCCTGGCAGACTTTTCTGCTGCCTCTTTTTAATTTTCCGTTTCAGTCCCCACTGGGTTCCCCACCCATCCCAGCTATGTGTCTGTTCCCTGCAGACAAGGCCACACCTCAACTCCTGCGTTCATCCTCTCTCCTTTTTGTGTTTTTTTCAGTTTTGGGTTGATTGAGTTTGTTTGCAGGTGATGAGGTGAAATTTGAAATGGATTTGCCGATGCTGCACATTCCATCTGTGGCGATTCATTTTACGACAGAGCAGATGGTGTGACGCCTGTATGGGATCCAAAAGGGAAAAAATTCAAGCCCATAACATTAAAACCACCTCGTCGCATAGGAAATGTCTTCTTTTTGCAGCCAAAAAGTCTCTGCACCCTTTGTATTGTATTTAGTCCTTCCTTAGACTGCTTTGTTGGCTACATAACAACTGCAGACCGGGGGCATCTAACAAAAAGCGATGGAGATGGAGATGCTCTGACCAAGTCTTAGAGACCTTGTCCATGTTCCCTGCTTCCAAAGAGAGTATCGTAGTAATAGTAAGGATAATATGCTCACTTTCCGTCCTATGAATTATATGTCTTGTGGCCGATGGGTGTATATGCAGTTGTTAGAACTTGTTGAGCTTGAAATGATGAATAAAAAAAATGATACTGTACATGCCACAATTAAATACTTACCATTGATGCACTGTGTTTTTGCGAGGGAATTGAAATTTCAGTCATTTACGATTCGTTTCGTTACAATTTGAAATCAAAAAAACTACAACTTCGAGCAAAAGGAGTGTAAACCAGGAAGCCAGGGACTTTTGATAAGCTGTCACAGCAATACAGAGATGCCATCAGTCTGATATCAAAACTGAAGAGAGGTATTATTAATACCAAAACTGTCCAACTACAGAATTATATCTGTTAGTGTACTGATATCATTGCTGAACTATATATCATTGCTAACTCTGAATATTGGCTAATGTCATAAATTCTGTATACAAACACCAGTATTGTTATTTGACACAAAACTCATTTAGATACAACCAGAGCCTGATATATTTAATTTATACAGCATTCTTCTCCGTTTTCTCAGTCGGTCACAGCAGGGATCAGGTTTAATCTGGTAAACAACATCAACACATAGATGGTACGTGTTAAAAGAATGTAAATGTTTGACAGGTCGTCCCAGTGCAAAATTGTTTTTGATGAATGCTTCCATGCATAGCTGCATTGGAATAAAGATAAATCTCTTATAATAATCTGATATAAGTCATAATGGACATAATTTAGTGGAATATTTTATGTTAGCAGATTCATGTTAGCATGCTGCAAGTGAAAGCTGAATTACCGGCACAAAGCCGACAATGCATCCGTCATTTGATGCTCATCTGCAAGAGTTGTATTGAAAATCAAGGTTTTCTCAAAATGAGAAACCTTGGAAAGAAACCCTGAAAGTAGCAAACATTGCTGTATATGCTATATGTATATGCTGTATGTATATATATATATGTGTGTGTGTGGGGGGGGGGTATGCAAAACAAATCTCTTGTTCAAGTTCAAATGGGATAATTGACTTGATTTATTTGTTGAATAATGAATGTTAAATGTTAAATGGAATCTGGTTAGGGTTCCTTCTTCAGGTCACTTCACTTGTCTTTTTTTCTCTCTTATTTCTATCTTTTCATGAAGGCTACTCACCTCTCTTTCTCTTCGCTCCTACAAACATCATTCCTACATATATACGTACATCTATCAGGGTTACACATGAACAGTTTATAGTGACTTCTAAGTTTTCATGCCCAGCAAAGTGCGAAATGATGTAAACTGAATATTTCTTGATGTGCTAGTTTAGTAACACTTCCATATTTGTTGTGTTTTTGTACATCATATATTCTCTTTTTGAAACCCTAATTTTGTGCCAGAAAACTTGGGGATATTATATGCCGCGAATTGGCTGTGTTAAAACATACTAAAAAACTCATTTTCAAATTTTATACCCAAAAAGACCTTAGTATGAGAAGGAATTGGATTGATTTTGGAAAAAGGGTGTGTGTGTGTATGTATAAATAAATATATATATATATATATATATATATATATATATATATATATATTTATTTATTTATTTATTTATTTATTTATTTTATTTCAAATAACATTTTCTTTCTGCAAAAGTAGTTTGGTCATCAATATGAACCGTTGGTCCGCTTTATAAACACTTCTAGCATGATTTTATGTTTAAGTTGTGGAGTCCAATCAAGGGGATTCCTTGTACAATGCAGGGGATTGGGGGCTTTTCGTGTGCAAAAGGCCTATTTATGTTCTGATTGCATCGAAATTAAATGAATCGAAACTGTGGATAAAAAAAAATCAGGTAAGTAAAGGAATTCTGATTTCTGACACTTTAGGCAGAATTACTCAACTTATACAGTATTTATTTTTTTAATTATCTAAATATTAACCCTGTAGAAAGACGAAAATGAAGTCTGTCATACAAAAAAATTTAAGATGTGCTTTTGTTCAATGGTACTTTGAAATGAAATACATCACTAGATTGAAAAATATTAAATTTTAACAACCATTACTGCTACTTCTAACAATGATCTATTATTAATTAATCATTAATATTAATAATAATCTCTTTTCTCCAATCATTTTATCAAATCAAATGAAGGCAGACAGACTCCGATTTAGAACGAGATGAAACGGGACCTTCTGTAACCAGATCCAAAGCCTCTTTCCTACCGAGCGTCTGTAGAACAGACCGATACCTGAGACACACCTGCAGTCACATCTTTCTCAGGTTGCTCTAGAAAAAAAAAAAAAAACATCCCAAAATTCCAGCAGCATACCAAACGGCATTCAGTGAGTCGGCCGCACAAACCCTGAGCCGATGCCGCGCTGTTGTTGTCAGTGAGGACGGGGAGTACAATCAGGCAGGTTATACCGGTGCGGAATGCGTGAAAGAATTTGTGGGATGTAGAAGGAATGTCTAAATAGCGGTTAGTCCGTGACGGAGGATGTCCTCTTTCCTCCCCTGTCGTTGGTGGTGCCCTCAGAACCTGTTCCATGAGACAACATCAGCTATGCTAACATTGTCTCGCAGGTGTAAAACCACAAGCGGAGAAGTTAAATGGCAGTCTAACAGGAAATGATGTTTACCTTACATGTGCACTCTTTCTCTTTACATCTATTTCTATCATTCTGCAGGTTTCACTTAATAATAAAAATTATTAAAATTTTTGGCCATTATCAGATTAATTTATTCTGGGTGACAGAAAGAGTGCTCTATTAAACACAAATGTTGATTCAAAGGTAATTGTTAAAACGTGTTTTTCTTCTTCTTCATAGCTCACTAAAGAGAAGGAACATGGGAAACTCAATCCTCGTCCTGGAAAGGTGAGTCTCCTTGCAAAAAACATGAATAAAAAATGCTCATAATGTATACTTTTACTGCATAGCAGCTTAGGGACGTGTTCCAATTCAAATTGAAAAGCTGACAACTAGTTTAGCTGGTTAACTTTTAACGGGACTTGTTAAAAGTAAATGTCTGACAGGCCAGAGACGATCTGTGTTCTGCGCTGCCGTCACATCTTTCACAGACTGATCAGAAAATACAGATCCGTGCAAATTAAATCAATGTAGAACAAAAACAAAGGGGGTAAAAACTATTTTTCTCCACATAAAAATATTTTTATTCCTGCAACATAATGAATTGTTGAATTGAACAGTGATAATGGCATCCTCTTGTCTAACCTTTATCTGAGCTGTGGAGGACAGCCACTGAAACGATGCAGAAATGAAAGATTAAAGACCGACGTCTCCAACAAACTCTCTGAGTGTCAGTCTGCGTAGAATCATGAAGAAGTTTACTCTTCTTCAAAGGCATCAATTATATATGGAGTTTGGTCTAGACCTGCTCTTTCTGGAAAGCACTTTGAGGCGACTGTTATTGTGAATTGGCGTTGTATAAATAAAGATTGATTGATTGATTGATCAACAATAATGGACAATACTACTAAGAACAACAAAAAACTTTACCAAAATGTAATCATCGGTAGGATACGCCAAAACCTTCCTCTGGGGGAAATGTCATGCAAATCTGTCCATTAGTTTTTCCGTAGTCTTGCTCAGACACAGACAGGCAGACATGGATGAAAACATAAACTCCTCCCCCTTGTGGAGGTAACTACGAAACCTTTACATCTACTAATGACCACATGCTTATCTTCTTTTTCTGTGATTTTGTTTGTGTCTCCTGTGAAACCTAAAGTCTGTTCTGCGTTAATCTACTACCGGGATCTTTTCTCTCTGACTCACAAGCTCCTCCCACCTGCTTGAAGGGTTTTCATAGGCACATTAACACCTGCCAGGTACATAATTTACTCCAGGTGTGTAATCGAATAGAAAAAAAAAAATTCTGTCCAACCCAACCAGCACTTAGAGCACAGAGAGACTGTCGAGCTGCAGGAAGGTGCACTAGAAACTGCTTTATGTTGACTTAAATAAACAAAGTTGTGCTTCATTTGTTAAACACCATTATGTTGTGTGTGTTAAACAGTTAAGCGTTATTCACTAAACACATTTATGTCATCCGAAAACATGTTACTAATGCAACAATGCAATGAAACTCTTTTTTTTTATATTGTCATAGATGTGACTAATAGTCAAAAATGCAACTATTAAGTTGTTTCAACATAAAAGAAATCATTTATTTAATCTTGTTATCTTGATTTTTTTAATCCACAATTATTTTAAATCAAACTTATTTTCTAAACAATGTTATGTTATTCGAAAATATGTTAATATATATATATATATTTCTTGAACATCTTTAAATTCCCTTGTTTTAATGATGCAAGATGCAGATAATGTAATTCCAACAACATCCGTGTTTCGTTGACTGAACATAATTATGATTCATGTATTAAACACTTTTTTATTGACTTTTTCACAGCACAATTCTTTTGAATTTTTCCGAACACAGTTATGTTATTCTAAAAATGTGTTCATATTTGATTTATGTGTTTAAGAAACAACATCCATGTTCAAATACTAAACATACCATCAGCTTTGAAATCTTTTTTTTTTTTTTATTATTATTATTACAATTAACGTATTATTACATAATTTAAGCTCTCAAACAGGGTTTTTGTAACAACATTCAATTCCAAGAGAAAATGACGAGATACAACAAAATATGCAGCTTATTCTTAAACGACAGTAGATTTTTAGTTTGGATTTTTTTCCTACTGTTTAAACTGCATGTGTGTAAAAAAAAATACGGTTACAGAGAAGTTAGTTGTTTTTTAAGGCTTTTGTTTGCGTGTCTCATCATGGCCTGCTCACGCGTCCCGGCGTTTTGCTGTTTCCCCTTCATTCACAGAGTACGTATTTGTTTTACTGGCGAGGAAAACATCTCCTGCGTGCTGCTTGTTAACCTTTTCTTTCTTCAGGAGGAAGTTTGCGAAAACAACAGATAACCTCTGTGGAATTTTAGGCGGTTATTGATTAAACCGCATGAATGCCACTTCTTTCCATCCCAGGACACGAAGGTTATTAAATCTAAAATGTCAAGCCTGCTCAAGCATGCAGCCCAGGAACATATGAGATGGTCCATGAGTGATTTTGACTCGAAGAGGTGGAGCCGACATTTAAGTTGTTTCTGAATGTTCTTCTTTGCTCCTGACTGGACCAAACTTGTCAGCACTATAGACACGGATCTTTTTCTTTTTTTTCTTTTTCTTTTTTTAATCAAACATCTGTACAGCGACTGTAAATCAAAATCAAGAGGGAGAGAACTCTTCCTTTCATATGTAGACTTATTTTAGTATGGATCTTTTCTTTCTTTTGCTCAGGAGCTACATTGCAACACTTTCCCCGTACTGTTACTTTATATAATGCACAATCATCTTGATCAATCTTGATTATAAGATCTCTCTCCTCACTCACCAGTGCATCCATGGCAACGCACCCCCCTACCTAAAAGAACTACTCACTCCATTGACCTCAACACGATCCCTCCGTTCTACCCACTCATACCGCCTCCTCCTTCCCCGGACTAAGCTCAGCACCATGGGTGATCGGGCTTTCTGTTCTGCTG
>VRLP01009293.1:0-13304 GCA_009660295.1 Lophius piscatorius
AGAACCCACTCACACACAGACAGAACCCACTCACACACAGACAGAACCCACTCACACACAGACAGAACCCACTCACACACAGACAGAACCCACTCACACACAGCCAGAACCCACTCACACACAGACAGAACCCGCTCACACACAGACAGAACCCGCTCACACACACCTGTTTTTTTTAAAATCTTTTTGGGTTTTTAACTTGAAGGAAGTTTATTTTAAACTATTTTATTTAATTTTTATTATTAATGTTATTATTATTTTAATATTTTTCTGCTGCTTCGTTTGAGAACATGGTTCAGTTCCACTGAAGGTCTCTCAGCATTCATGGAGGAGGTCCTGAGAGACCTCCTCCATGAACGAGACCTCCTCCACATAGAGAAACAGTCCAGGTTCATACAGAGAAACAGTCCAGGTTCATACAGAGAAACAGTCCAGGTTCACACAGTGAAACAGTCCAGGTTCACACAGAGAAACAGTCCAGGTTCACACAGAGAAACAGTCCAGGTTCACACAGAGAAACAGTCCAGGTTCACACAGAGAAACAGTCCAGGTTCACACAGAGAAACAGTCTGTTTCCAGATTGAACCCCTCCTACGGAGTCATCATCAACAGAAAGGGATCATCCCCTATAAGCCCCCAGTCCCCTGCGTTGGACAAGCGATACCCCTGAAATGAGGCGTGCGGTGATCTTCCATCAGTGCCTGATGGAGGTGAAGTTCTCTGACGGTCTCTGCTCCAGATGTTTACATGCTCTCCGCCCACAGACACAGGTGTCCTTCAGTTTGGATGGTCCACCAGGTGAGTTCACCTGAAGGTCAGGTCAGGCAGAGACTTCTCTTTCAGTCAGAGAGGGTCATCAACCACCAGGAGGACACGACCCTCTGTGTCCAGTTCACGCCCACTGATCCCACCGTCCCTCCAGAGGTCCCATCAGTCTGAGCAGATAACCTCAGAGATCAGTGTCACATGTCATGGGGTCTGATCCCCCGCCCCCCTTTACCCCAGGGCTGGAAATAATGAAATCACAGGATGGAAATAACCTCACACACACACATATACATACACACACACACACGTTAACACTCACACAAACACACACATATACATATACATACACACACACACACGTTAACACTCACACACACACACACATATACATATACATACACACACACACATATACATACACACACACACACGTTAACACTCACACACACACACACATATACATATACATACACACACATACATATACATACACACACACGTAAACACACACACACGTAAACACACACACACATACATATACATACACACACACATAAACACACACACGTAAACACACACACACACACACATATACACACACAGACACACGTAAACACACACACACACACACGTATACACACACACATATACATATACACACACACACACACGTAAACACACACACACACACACGTATACACACACACATATACATATACATACACACACACACATATACACACACACACATACACAGGCTGTTGGTATTTCTCCTCGTCTCTGAGGTGATTCTGTTTTTGTTCTGGCCTTGTTCTTCATCTCAGACGACTCACCGTCCTCTTCATCGCTCTCATGATGGTTGTGGTCCAGAGTCAGAGATGAAGCTGACTGACCTTTGACCCACAGATTGACCTTTTCTCTAAATGGTCATTAAAGGAAGAAAAATGATCCAAACGTGATTATTTACATTCCAACCGGGTCGAGTTTTCACCAGAACAAAGTTCAAGTCTGTTTCTCACATCTGAACTTCAAAACGGGTCAAAATTGATCCGAACACTGAAAAAAGTGATTCTGACCCAAAGTCTCTGTTTAATCGGCTTCATGTCATTGGTTCTAAAACTTTATTCAATGTTTCATATCTCCTTTAAAGTCACCGGCCGCGACAAACAAACCGGTCCGGTTTAGCGCTGTCACCTCACACAGAAGGTTCTGGGTTCAAATCCCAGCTTTTCTGTGTGGAATCTGCGTTGGTTCTGTCCGGGATCTCCAGAACAATAAAAAAAGTTTGTTCAGCTTTACAATAAACTCGACCTCAAGCAAAAAAAAAACCATCTGGATCACGAAGGATTCTTCTTCTTTCAGCCGCTGGACGTGATAAAATAAAGTTAATCCAACAGAACATTTTTTTCAGTGCAGTAAGCGGGTCAAACCCAAAAGATTCGGTCCGATCTGGACGGTTGTTTGGCTTTCCCACATGTCAGATGTTTGGTTCTGCTGTCAGCTGGGTTGGGCTCCAGCCCCTGCGGTTCTGGACATGAAGGAATGAGTCTTCCTGTTACTTCCTGACAGCAGATGTGCCCAGAAGTCCACAGGACTGGATCCGTCACATCTGTGAACATCCCAGGAAGTAATCCGTGTCCGCGCAGGAAGATCAACTCTTCCTACTTCTGGACGCATTGGGCTGAACGGTTCGGATCAGAACCGCCTCCTGAAGCAGATCTCTGGGGAAGTGGTTTTTTTTCTGCAGTGAATGCAGACTGTGACTATCACCTGACCATGGGTCCGTCTAATAGCTGGAAAGGAGCCCAGAGCTCCTCCCCCTCATTCATTGATTTCAGATGTCGGGTCAACAGAAACCTGCGGCGGGTCGGCTAGTGACCTCTTTGACCTCTTTGACCTTGTTGACCTCCAGCTCCTTACCTGACATGGCTTCCTGTTTCCTCTCCACACAGCCGACGCCTAAATGACTCCCTGACTCTTATCAAGGCGCCGAATACTCGCCTTATCTGACTGCTAAATATAGAGCCGCCACATTTTTAGTCTTAGGAAAGTCTGATTCTGAATGTGTTCTGTGAAACCTGAGGTCCAACACCGGTTCCATCAGAGGAACCAGAAGAAGAGAATCAAACCGTTCAGTGAGGAAACCAGAGTCACATCACAAGAAGCATTTATCAACATTCCTGCAGTACCTTCCACTGTCTGTCACTCACCTGAACATGTGACCTCACCTACAGACTCACCTGATCATGTGACCTCACCTACAGACTCACCTGATCATGTGACCTCACCTACAGACTCCCCTGATCATGTGACCTCACCTACAGACTTACCTGATGATGTGACCTCACCTACAGACTCACCTGATCATGTGACCTCACCTACAGACTCTCACCTGAACATGTGACCTCACCTACAGACTCACCTGAACATGTGACCTCACCTACAGACTCACCTGAACATGTGACCTCACCTACAGACTCACCTGATCATGTGACCTCACCTACAGACTCAACTGAACATGTGACCTCACCTACAGACTCACCTGAACATGTGACCTCACCTACAGACTCTCACCTGAACATGTGACCTCACCTACAGATTCACCTGAACATGTGACCTCACCTACAGACTTACCTGATGATGTGACCTCACCTACAGACTCACCTGAACATGTGACCTCACCTGATGATGTGACCTCACCCACAGACTCTCACCTGAACATGTGACCTCACCTACAGACTCACCTGAACATGTGACCTCACCTACAGACTCACCTGAACATGTGATCTCACCTAAAGACTGACCTGAACATGTGACCTCACCTACAGACTCACCTTATCATGTGACCCCACCTAAAGACTCTACCTGATCATGTGACCTCACCTACAGACTCACCTGATCATGTGACCCCACCTACAGACTCACCTTATCATGTGACCCCACCTACAGACTTTACCTGATCATGTGACCTCACCTACAGACTCATCTGATCATGTGACCCCACCTACAGACTCTACCTGATCATGTGACCCCACCTACAGACTCTACCTGATCATGTGACCTCACCTGATCAGGTGACCTGTTCATCACAGGCGTTCACGTTACTGTCGTCAGAGGAAAGAGGCGTGTCCTTCACATGAGTGAAGGAGACCCAACAGAACCTCCTCCTGTGGTTGATCTCCTCTGGACCCGGTTGGACAACATGACCTGCATCCTATCAGCCGGGTCAGAACTTGATTTGATGTTTCAGGGCGGTTTTGACCCGTGTCCACTCTGTCACGTGACTCAAAGTTCTAAACATAAGATTTGAGTCATAAAAACTAAAATCTACTTACAAAGCTAGAGTTTGAGAGTTTTGGTGGAATGCTCCTTTAACTGCCGTGTCTGAGCTGAGGTCATGTGACCTGGAGTCTGTCGGCTCAGTAGCACCAGAACCAGCGCTCACACGCCGTGGCTGGGTTGGTCCCAGAGGGACGAGATGGAACCTGGTTCTTCAGCTGTTCCTGACCGTCACCGCGGTCACCTTGTCATCACCGACCCGTCAACACTCTTCCTCTTCTCACACCTCTAAATACACTCGTCTGCCTCAAGCCCCGCCCCCCCGGAGTTAAAGCCGCTGTTAACGTTAGACATGTGGCTGCAGCTCCTCCTGCGTTTGAGTTCGGAACACAAGAACCGAGTGGACTTTAGGTCTGAGTCTCCGAGGTCCAATAAAAGAACATCAGGCTGGAGTTAGAGAGATGACGAAGACCTACTCTCCTTCATCTTCTTCTCTGGTCTCCACAGGGGATCATCATTTTCATTACTCCTCTCTTCTTCATCTTCCTCTGGCACACAACCAACTGCATGTCCTCTCTCACCACATCCAGAAACCTCCTCTTTGCTCCTCCCCTTCTTCTCCTGCCTGCAGCTCCATCTCCAGCATCCTTCTACCAGCAGATCCACTATCCCTCCTCTTCACGGGTCAGAACCATCTCAGTCTGTCCTCTCTGACTTTGTCTCCAGGACGTCTAACCTGGACTGTCCCTCTGATGTCTCCTTTCTAATCCTCTCCTTCCTCCTCACTCCCAGAAAACATCTGAACATCTTCATCTCTGCCTCCTGTCTTCTGGTCAGAACCACCGTCTCTAAACCATCCAGCAGAACTGCTCTCACCACCATCTTGGAAACCTTTCCCTTCACACCTGCTGCTCCTCTTCTGTCACAGATAACTCCTCACATTCTTCTCCACTCGCTCCACCCTTTCTGCACACGCTTCTCCACCTCTTTCCAACACCAGAACATTTTCATTCATCCATGTGTCGTCATCCCTTACTGAATCCATCCTGACAGACGGAATCCATCCCTGCTGGACGTTTTTCAGTTTCTGAGCCGGCTGGCTGGCCGGAGTGCGAGAGCGCCGGGGTGATGGAGGTTGAGGTGAGGGTAAAGGAACATCTGTGCGTTCCCTTTTTATCACGGGCCAGCAGTCAGATTAGTCCCGGAGGACGGAGCAGCAGCTTCTCCGGAGGGGTGTCCTGCTAGATGAAAGTCGATGTGAGTGCAGGAAGGGGATCCCTTCCTGATTGACGCGACCTTTGGCCAAGGTCGGCGGGCGTGAGTTTGGGTCTGTGGTGGTGTCGCTGAGAGGACAATGAGTAATCACCCCTCTCTCCGGGTTCTCACGCGAGCTGCTCGGCCGGAGGTGGAGGTGGAGGTTATCTCCATGACGGGGGTTTCCTCCAACCGCCCGAATATCATCTTGAGATCCGTCAATACGTGAAAAAATGATTCCACTTCGGCCGAAGACACAGAACGAAGATCCTGCTCCATAAATACGTTGGGTTTTTTTTTCAGATTGTAATAAGCCTATAAAAAAATCTGCCACTAGAAGAAGTGTTTGGAAAGATTTCTTGATATTATTAATATATATACAATAACTTTTATTTGGGAAAGGAACTTTTCTTCTCCATGTAAACCCACCTAGTGGTGTTGTGAAAGCTCCACATGCAAAAAATACTTTTTTTCTGGGGGGGGGGGGGATAATTCAGAAACTGTAAAAAAAAACAAAAAACTTTAAATACATGTTTTTATATTATTAATCCATCAGAGATGCTTTTTTTTTTTCTGGGCCCGCCCCAGGGTTCCGTCATTGGCCCCTTTACTCTTTATTATATTATTAACAAGTCACATAATTCATTAAAATAAATAAATCTATTTCATGATTGTTTATTAATATTGTTTTTTACTATAGGAGATGAAAGAAAACGTAACTTAGTATTAGTAGTTAGTAGTTAATAGATCGTAATTACTCAACTTAATTTACTATGCAGTGTAGAACTTTAACGTCACAAAACCTTATTAGAGATGTTTTTAAAGTGTTTATTTTTCTTCTTTTAATATATTTTGCATTCTAAGTATAGAAATCTTTCTTTCAGAGAAATACCCTTATTTTTTTTCTGCGATAGTTCATTTTTTAAATTAAGTTTTTCTCCCCCATTAATTAAAGTAAGAAACGAAAAAAGTAAATCAGGATCATATTTTTACTGTAAAATTGTGTCTTCATATGTACATATATGAATATATATGTATGTATGTATATATATATATATACATATATATGTATGTATATGCTCTAACAGTGAGAATTAAAGTTATGTACTGTTTCATTCCACAATGATTTGAACTTCCTACTAGCATTTTTACAGTGTAGTTGGTTGGGTTTGTTTTTCCAGTAATGTAAAGCGAATAAACAACGTTTACCAATAAACGTTTTGTAATCTTTTGTACTTTGCCATCATATATTTCTTTTACAGCGAAGTTCTGACGACCGCAGCCGCTCGTATTTTACGATATATTACAGACTTCTTTTGTTTTACAGTGCGGGTCCGACACGACGGGCCGTTTGTCTGCGAAGCGCAGCATCAGACAGCTTTCCCGATCAATAATTTACTGCCTCTGACATCTCGCCGCGTCCAGGTGAGCTGGCCCGGCACCAGACGAGGCGATCCGTCCCCACGCCGGTTTGTTTTATACATTTAATAAACGCCTGGCTCTGTCAACAAGGCGGAGGAATATTTAAGACTTCAATTCCTGCTGGTGATAACTGAAGCCCGGCAGCTGCTGCAAGTCAGGAGGGAGCGGTCGGAATAAAGGTCAGGTATCAGCTTCTCTGACCACGCCAAAATGTCAGCAAGGAAATGTGATCATCTGTGACCTGGAGGTGAAGAGAAAAAACCACAAACAAGGTAAACACAGGAGATGAAGAAGACGCAGAATGGCCGACGAATACATGAAGAGATGACGGGAGCGGTCAGGCGTCAGCTCATCAGTATTTACCCAGGGGTCTGAAATCTATAGGTCAAAACTCAGATGTTAGATCACAAATATCATTCCCATAACTTCCGGCTTAGCAAACAGAAGGAAACCAAGTACTCTTCACCGTCCGGTGGTGTAAAATACCCCGGGTGGACTGCGAGGAACCTGACCATGTACTTCTAAATGGTTTCATGAGTCTGGTCTTCATCTTTCTTTTTGAGGCCATGCTCTGCTGCTTTTTCTTGTTCCAAATAGGAAATCCATCCATCCATCCATCCATCCGTTTTCTTCCGCTTACCCGGAGTCGGGGTCGCGGTGGCAGCAGGTTAAGAAGAACATTCCATACGTCTCTCTCCCCGGCAACACTCTGCTGCTCATCCTGAGCGGTCCTGAGGCGTTCCTAGGCCAGATGCGGTCTTGAGTCCCTCCAGCTCTGGATCTACCTAGGGGTCTCCTTCCAGTTGGACGTGCCAGGAAAACCCCCCAAAAGGGAGGCTTCCTGAAGGCATCCTCATCGGATGCTGAACCTCCTCACCTCATCACTGAGGCTGAGCCCAGCCCCCCAACGAAGGAAGCTCATCTCAGCTGCTTGTATCCTGGACCTCATTCTTTCATTCACCACCCAGAAGGCTTGAAAGCTTTGACTCACGACTCAGCACTTTCTTCGCCACGAACGACCGCTACAACACCGCCTATAAAAGTCTGATCCTCCATGAGTCAGAACACGGAACAACCAGCAGGTGACATCATATTCATCATCTTCTTCCTCGTCGGTTTTCAGATGTTTCTTCAACGACCCTCTGCCACTTTGACCTATAAACGCAAAAAGCCGATCCCTAGAACCAATGTTCCGTACCGGCGTGGCAGCACAGCGTGGAAGATGGACCTCTTTGGAGACGTAAAAGAAAAGAGTTTTTACAAACTAACGACGACAAAGAGTTTTTTATTTAGAGTACACACGAAAAAAAATCATAGAGATGCCCCCACATTTTACACACCGCCCCTTTAAGACCTCAGCGCCTGTCAGCTGACCGGGATGACGGGGTAACAGGAACGACGAGATACGCGTCTCGCTGAGAAATAAATGATTTGTCTTCCTTTCTGCAACGGTTTTCCATTTTTATCCAAACAGCCAGGAAACGGCGAAGCGTCGCGTCACGTCCCTAAAGAGGCGACGACAAGACGGTCGGGTGGGTTCGGCTCGTCCAACCGGAATATTTAGTTTTTCTAATTAGAATTCAGGCAAAAAAAAACCAAGACAAACTCTTCATCTCAATGTCACACAGTTTGTGGTAATAGAGCTTAAGATATCCTCGCTTTTTTTTTTTTCTTTTTTTCTTTCTCTTTTTTTTTTTTTCTGTCCTAGAAACCAATTAAAAGCTGAGCTGGGGAGAATCGGAGGCGAATAAATCATTTGAAAAATCCCATTAGAACAGCGCAGAGGACTCAGCTGTGTTTTTAAAAAGCCAAAAGGGTCAAAGGGAAAAAAAAATTAATAGGCTTCATAGGTAGAAATAAATAGACTGGGGAAAGGTGTCTCTGATGGAAAATGACTTTTAATAAAAAGCAGCCTATTTTTTTTAATTCTTCCTTCTATTCCTCGCCCAGTGGGTTCGTCAGACATCAGAATATGCCGGCTCAGTCGGTTCTGGCGGGCGGGTACGGAGTCTCGCTGAGACAATCAGCTCAGCGGCGAAACTCAACCTTGCCACAAAACGCGGCTTCTCCCGCTGCGGGTCGGACAATCCAATCGCAAAACATGAATAACCTCCGAGCAGGAAAAGCAATTACCCGGCAGCCAAGACAAAGGGGGCCGCGGCACCGACACCTCCGGGGGCCAAGGGTGGCGTGGCGTCGCCGCTGCTGTCTGTGCTACAGTACAATTTAATACTCCAGGTGTGTGTGTGTCTGTTTAATCACACAGAAACAGAAACAGAGGCCCGATCAGACGGCTTCTCCGAACAATACCCACAGCTTCACGCAATAATCACAGAAGGATTTCTGGTAAATGCCCCCCCGTTTTATGGCCCCCTCTCGCCGCGTGATTCAACGCGTCAAGTCATTTCATGCGGGGGGTTTATTCTTCACGCTCTAATCACTTCCTGTCAGAGAGGGTGTTTTTCCCCGGGAGACGATCTCCTGCAAAAAAAAAGAAAAAGAACGAAGAAATAAAAAAGCATGTGGTTTATGTAGAATAAACACTTTAAACAGATATTTGGGTTTTCAGACACCTGGAGCTTTATATCCGTTATAAACCGGGCCTGTCGTCCCGAGGGCGAGGGTTTGTCCCCCAGATGCCAACCCCTCCTATGGTTGGACTCCTTAAATTAAATGTGACTCATTAATAATCTCAAACAGTCCATTTTGACTCAACCTAACTATTTCTTTTTATTGTTTTTAAGTCTGCAGTCTGTTCTAGGATCACATCCCATAGTGACTCCATAATGAAGATAAATACAGTTAACTAGTTTTTATGAGCTCAGGAATAAAACATGCCAAATTCAGAACAAATCGGACTTACGGTTGGGAGGTTCTAGAAGCGAGTCAATTCAGGGTGGAGAAGAGTGTGAGGAGTTATCTGTGACAGAAGAGGAGCAGCAGGGGTGAAGGGGAAGGTTTCCTAGATGGAGGTGAGGGTATCTCTGCTGGACGGTTTTGAGACGGTGGTTCTGACCAGAAGACAGGAAGCAGAGATGAAGATGTTCAGATGTTCTCTGGGAGTGAGGAGGAAGGACAGGATTAGAAAGGAGACATCAGAGGGACAGTCCAGGTTAGACGTCCTGGAGACAAAGTCAGAGAGGAGAGACTGAGATGGTTCTGACCCGTGAAGAAGAGGAGGGATAGTGGATCCACTGGTAGAAGGATGCTGGAGATGGAGCTGCAGGCAGGAGAAGAAGGAGGAAGACCAAAGAGGAGGATTCTGGTTGGTGTGAGAGAGGAAGACGCAGATGGAAACAGAAAAGATGAAAGAAGAAGACAATCGAATCAGAAGGGAAATATAATATAATTAAAGTTATTCTAAAGCTCAATAAACTTCACGTGAGGGAGGAGTCTTCGATCGCGCCTCCATCATTTAAATCAAGCTCACTGAGTGCGACGCGTGGGGCCGAATCCATAAAAGTCCTTTCAGAGCTGTGGAGGGTCTGAACCCGCCGGATGAGTCTTCCTCGCCACAAGACGCGCCGAAGGAAAGTCCATCCAAAGCCTCTCCAGTCAAAACGGCCGTAAATCTTCCACTTAATGAGAAGGACTTGAATTTACTGCTCTTATCTGAGGTAATCATGTTAACCAATAGGGGAGCGGAAAAACTCATTAGGGCTATGGATTTTAATTAGCTTCCTCCTAGACGGAACATAAAACAGAACCTCCCCGTCCAGGAATGGGAATATGCCGCCTGTGCGGTTGTTTGGAAAGATAATTATTACTTAATGAAGAGCATTCTTTTCCTTTTTTTTCTTTTTTTTCTTCCTCTGTGTTTTCCTTTGAACGTTCCTGCGTGTCTTTTACTTTAGGACGCTGTCGTTTAAAAGCTGATTAAACGCCTCAAACGGTCCGCAGGGAGTCCAGAAGTGCAACAATGTCGGCGCCGTAACTCAAAAACCATTTCATGGACCATTCTGAAATGTTTTAATCACGTAGACTTTAGACCGAGGAAGAACTGGACTCATTTTGGGAAAGGTTGGTATGATTTTTCTTTTATCTCCAACCAGTTCTTGGGCTATAATTTCAGAACCACTGGTCCAATTTGTCTAAATGTGATACATAAGAATACAAAAGAGGAGATTTAGTCCATATTATACCTGGATAGTTTCATATTTTATAGTATAATATATATATATATTTGATATTTAACTCCCTAAGGGGTATATTTACCCCCTTAAAAAGTATGGGGGCCAAGGATGGAGCCCTGGGGGGGCCCCACGGGTCATTTACCTCGGCTATGGAGAAAAGACCAACTCCATAAGTAGGATTTTCTGGCATATGAGGATTTAATGAATAGAATTATGCAACTTGATTCAACCACAAGAACATTTTAATGGGGGTCAAATAGTTTTCTAGAGACCCCCCCCTTCATAAAACCACATACATTTTTTATCTCAACTGAAACTTGCGACTATTTTCCATGAAGATCAAAATTTCATCAATTTACTGTAAAAAAAAAGGGAAAAAAAGCTTGAGAATTTTTTTTTTTGTCACTTTATGGTAAATTTTGAGTGTAAGATATTAAACATTAACTTACTAAAATACCTTAATCTCTCCTCCGTATTAAACTACGTACAATGACTCACACGTGTGAATATTTCCATTTATTCTCGGTGAGCCATCCGGCAGACGAGGAGGAGGCGTGAAGGTGTTTTGCTGTTTTTTTTTCCCCCTGTGGTGGAAATTAAAGGTGATATCCAAAAGGTCAGGGTGGAATCTGGATTCTGAACTCGCAGCACTGGATGATGAAAGGTGGAGGAGGAGGAGGAGGAGGAGGAGGAGGAGGAGGAGGAGGAGTGGCGTGTGCTCAGACCCAAAAGTCCGGCCGGTGATACCAGGGAGTACCGCCGAGTTAGTGTGAGCAGGTGCAGTGGGAGGAGGAGGAGGGGGTGGAGGAGGTGGAGGAGGATCCTACGGGATAAGATGGAACCATCGAAGAGAGAAAAAAAAATCCATCCTCCGACAGGGAAGAGAAAAAAACAGAAAGAAGAAGTTTAGGCTGTCCTGATGTTCTTTTTTTTTTTTTTTTAACAATTTGCTCAATAGAGGAATAATCTTTCCAGGGTTCTCCCCCCCCCCCCCACAACTCTACTCCTGCTCACCATGCTCCACCTCCCCGGTGCTGGAGTGCTCCTTAATTCTCCTCCTTCTACGGGAAAATGAAGAACTCAAACTTTCACTCAAGAAATCAATGATTGTGATACATTCATTAACATTTTGACATTTTGCTAAATTAAAGATGGACACCACATGGAGGGGCGGGACTCAAATGGGCCATCTTTAATCTGAAGTATTTTGACAAGGTTATTCTTATTTTTATTTACCCATTTTAATCGAATTATGAACAAAAACGAATAGAAAATAATGCAATTACAGATAAAATTCCAAACAGATCAGCAATAACTCATTTTTAGTTAAGCTGAAGTCTCAATTTAGCTTAAAAGCTCTGATTATCAGAGGATAAAAGTCCGACTTTGACAGAGATGATCGATCAAAATCAAAAGAGTTCTGAGGCACCGTCGGAAATCTGGAAACGTAGAACAGCCGGCTGGAATGCAGACATGAGGCGATCAGTGTAATAGAATGAGGTCGAAGGTCGTATTTGGGAGTGAAAGGCGTTCCTGGTGCCACATCGGTTTCAACGTTAACATCTAATTTCTTACGAGGGTTTCATTTGGCACCTTTTTTTGAAATCTAACCTTTACAGCGTCTCGGAGAAACAGCAGAGATGGAAAACTCCAGCCTCAGACGGTGATGTAAGAAACAGAAGGGTTCAAAGCCTGGAGGTCACCGAAGAGCAGGGCAGACGTGATAGATATAAAAACAGGAAGAGAAGAGGTGCAGAATAACCGACCCGCGGGTCAAGAGGAGGCATTAGAATCACAGACTGAGAGGATGAGGAGGGTGAATCGGATGACCTCGGGTAAAAGAAAAACCTCGGTAAAATGTGCGATAAGAGGGGATTTAAAAGAGTTCACTGATGAAGGAGAGCATCGGTCATATTTTGGTTCAGTCCCCGCCACCCCGGAGGTCATGGGGTCATATTTAAAAAGGGGGGGAAGAGTGGACGAAGAGGTGAGACCACGCGTCTGATTGTTGCAGCCGTTTCTCCAAGAAGATTACTCCTCAGGCGGAAAGAAACTATATCATTCACACTTGTATATAAATACTTCTGTTTATGGATATGGAAAGCTGGGAGATATAGAAAATATATCCAATGTCACAAAAGGTGTTTATACCACTGGTACTTGAGTGGGTTAGATAACGTCTCTACCAGTACCAGTAAAATACTCCTTTGTTACTTGTACCCTACTTTTTCTAAATTTAAATGAAGACAAACTAGTTCAAGAAATTCTGGTCTGTCTGAATGGCACACCTCAACAACCTGGACTGTTTCACTGTATGAAACAACCTCCAACCTGGTTTCACTGTATGAACCTGGACTGTTTCACTGTATGAACCTGGACTGTTTCACTGTGTGAACCTGGACTGTTTCTCTGTGTGAACCTGGACTGTTTCACTGTGTGAACCTGGAC
>VRLP01009294.1:0-13302 GCA_009660295.1 Lophius piscatorius
CAGTTATCAAATAGTAGTGGTTAGCAGCTAGTAACAGTTGTCAAATAGTAGTGGTTAGCAGCTAGTAACAGTTGTCAAATAGTGGTTAGCAGCTAGTAACAGTTATCAAATAGTGGTTAGCAGCTAGTAACAGTTATCAAATAGTAGTGGTTAGCAGCTAGTAACAGTTGTCAAATAGTAGTGGTTAGCAGCTAGTAACAGTTGTCAAATAGTAGTGGTTAGCAGCTAGTAACAGTTGTCAAATAGTGGTTAGCAGCTAGTAACAGTTGTTAAATAGTAGTGGTTAGCAGATAGTAGCAGCTAGAAGCAAAATGGCAGCTAGTAGCTAGGACTAGATAGTAGCATTTAGCAGATAGTAGCAGTAAATAGCAGTTTTTTTTCGCAGATATTGTTTTCTAGTGCCTCTGGTGGTCAACGCTTCACAGGACAGTTTAATTTTTAATTATCAAGATTATTATAATCAATAAAACTAAAAATAAAGATGGATTTTTTTCTGCTCAATAAAATGTTAAAAATCTATTTTTTTTCAATGTATAATATATAAATAAAAATAAAATAAAATGAAATATGTAAAACGTTAAATATGTGATAAACGCGGGGTTCCTGCCCGTTCTTCTAAAACTCAGACTTTGTCACGTGATTTCCTGACCGTCAGATGACGTCATGTTTTTACTTCAGAGTGGCCCCAGGTGTCCCACCCAGTTTTGGAGCCTCTAAAAATACCAGAGGTGTCATCAAGGAGCCCCGGGGTTGGGGTTGCTGCTAGTGGAGTGGTGGGGGGATCTGACTCCGCCCCCTTCTGCGCCTTCAGCCAATCAGCTGCGGCTGCGTCTCCCTGCGGGCCCAGAGGATCCCGGGTCCGGGGTTGTATATGGTCGTGGTCGGGACATTCCTGGGACTCAAGCAGAGTGACGCCGACCCCTTTAAACCTCCGATCCACATCCCGGACTCTGTGCGCGTGAGAGCGCGGACTCTGCTGCAGTCGGTCCGGACCGGTCCCCACTTCTTCCACTCTGATCCGATCCATGACACCCCCAGGGCTGGACTGACGGACCCTGGACCTGCTCTCTGACCGGAGCGCACGCGTTGACGCACTCTTTGGTGAGGAGCGTCACTCCCAGCAGACTTGGCACTGCCCCCCCCTCCCCAAACGCCCCACTTCTTCTTCTTTTCCCTTTTTTCCGCGTTTTCTTCTCGTCCCACGCGCCCTCGCGCTATAAAAGCGGCACCATGATGAGCAACAGTGGCTTCTTGGAGCCGCAGCAGATCTTCTACCAGAGCGCGGACCTCTGCGAGGAGGGGGAGGAGGAGGAGGAGATGCCGGCCACGGAGAAGGACCTGGCCGAGGACGCGCCGTGGAAGAAGATCCAGCAGAACACGTTCACGCGCTGGTGCAACGAGCACCTCAAGTGCGTCAACAAGCGGATCGTGGACCTGCAGAAGGACCTGAGCGATGGGCTGAAGCTCATCGGGCTGCTGGAGGTCCTGAGCCAGAAGAAGATGTACAGGAAGTACCACTCCAGACCAAACTTCAGGCAGATGAAGCTGGAGAACGTTTCCGTGGCGCTGGAGTTCCTGGAGAGGGAGCACATCAGGCTGGTCTCCATAGGTGAGTGCGCAATGGAGAGCTTTTACGCACCGTTTTTACGCACAGTGCGCAACTGGGATTCAGGTGATGAAGATGAGAGTGAGGGTGTCTCTGATGTTGGAGCCACTGGTTGGAACCAGATCCAGGGATCTGGTTCCAGTTTTTTAGAACCTGGTAAAGAGTGGAGGCTAGAAATCAGCATTAAAAACTTTATTAGAGAAAAACCCCTTTGATCCGACCATCATTCATTCCTTCTAACAAATTGAGCCCTTCCTGTTAGGGATCAGTCAGACGCGTGACCTTCGACCCCCAGAATCTAATCTCCACCATGGGAGCAGGTCCCGGAGGCCCCAGAGTGAAAAACAATCCCTCACACTTCTGACAAACAATCATGATCTCATGAACTGAAAAAACATTTATAACATCTGTCCAGCCTTGACTCCGCCCCTTTCTCTCTCTCTCTCTCTCTCTCTCTCTCTCTCTCTCTCTCTCTCTCTCTCTCTCTCTCTCTCTCTCTCTCTCTCAGTTGGGGATCAACCCTTTTAGATAAAGTTGGATCTAAAGTTAAAGTTGACTAAAGCTCAATAAATCAAATCCACCCGACCAAATCATTATGTTGCGCCGACAGAAATATTCACTGCTCAGAGTATTTGTACACGAATCGTGTACAAATACAAGGATTGGTCGTTGGTCTCAGGTGTGTTTCGGATCTCCAGCTGCTGATTGGTTCACTCGTTGTTTACCTGAGTGTTTGTTGACGTGTTGTTAATGTTTCCTGCTTCACACCGTATAAGAATATTTCCTGGAGAGTATTTTGAATATCTCAAAATCTGTTTGGTACAGTGTAAAAACAACAACAACAACAACAACAACAAGTCTTTAAAATAATTCCACTTCTATTGATTGATTGATTGACAGACGTGTTTGTTGAGTTTGAAGTTGAACCACCTGTTTTTTTTCATTGATGGGAATTTCCGAGATCGTTTCAGAAGATGTACCGTAAATCTTTCGGAGTCGTCCGTTGTTGGACGGATGCAAACGTCCGGGAATATCGCAGAAGATAAATCTGCTGAATTTTACGTTTTTTGGGGGGGGGGATTGATTTAAAAAGAGGATACATGCTCTTATGCTATATTCATGGATGCTATGCTATGCTATATGCTATGCTATATTCTTATGCTATATTCATGGATGCTATGCTATATGCTATGCTATATGCTATGCTATATGCTATGCTATATGCTATGCTATATTCTTATGCTATATTCATATGCTATATTCATGGATGCTATGCTATATTCTATGCTACATTCTTATGCTATATTCATGGGATTTTCTATCTGTTTTTGGATTGATGGGAATGTCGGAGATGGTTTCAGAGGATGTACCATTAGTGTAGGGAATTCTGGTTTAGCGGAAGTTTTCCGTCAGCGACAGCGAGGATACGCCGTTAAATTGACAGAACTACCGTATTTTGGATTCGTCGGAATGTCCAAGATTGTTTCCGAGGATAAACCCTACGTCTTTGGAATTACATAATCATGTCACAGAGGATGAACCACGGAAATCTGAAGGGTCAGTTTTTGGGATGGATTGCGATATCTGCGATTGGATTTGTTTGGATTGAGGAAAAGGACCGTGAATCTGTGGAATGTTGGGGGTTTGGGAGGAATGTTGGGGACCGACAGAGAGGATAAACCTTAAATCTAGTTTTAAGTTTTTACATTCACAGAAATGTCCTTGAAGGTTCCAGAAGAAACGCCGTCTATCTGTGGAACCTCCAGTCTGGAGGCAAAGCTACACAATTATTGTATTTTAGATTTGAGCGAAATGTCTGGAATTGAACAGAACCGTTTTTACGGTGCGTTTAAACCCCCCCCCCCCCTCACAACATCCCATGAATGTATTGATTGTTTGTCTGTTGTTACTGTTGCTAGGCAACGAAAACGGCTTTGTTTCTGTGGATAGATCGAGCTGAGAATCTAAGAGGTCACTCTTGGACCGTGATGCTGACTTTATACTGGAGGTCCGGTTCTTCTGTCTTCAGAGCCGATCCGGTTTCACTTTCAGACCCGGATGGATCCGGTTCGCCTGAAGTGGTCCCGGTTTTTTCCATCCTGAAACGCTTTGACTCGATCGCGGGGACCGAGAACCTTCAGGTCTGTGGGTTCACATGACTGTTTCGGGGGTTCATGAGGGCTAGAGGGGGGAGGCGGCGTCTCGTGGAGCGGGGGGGTGGAGGGGGTGGGGGTGTGTGAGGTGATTGATGGGTGGACAGCTGAGCTCTGCTCTCGATCCGCCGACAGCTGCTGAAAATAGACCCTCAGAGAGGAAACCATCAAGTGGACCCACTTCAGTCCGCATGGTCTCTGAGAGGGAACACAAACTGCACCAGAGAGACCAGAGGCCGGTCCGGTTCCAGGTTCAGGTCCAGATCCAGGTTTAGGGCTTTAGATGAATCTGTTTCTGTTCTGAACAGTCCAGTACATTCTAGTCCAGTCTGGTCTGGCCTGTTCCAGTCTGGCCCAGTACAGTTTGGACCTTTCTGGTCTTCACTGGCCCTGTCTGTTCCAGTCTGAACCGTTCCTATCTGAACCGTTCCAGTCTGGCCCAATCTGGTCCAGTCTTTTCCCGTCTTGAACAGTCCAGTACATTCTAGTCCATTCTGGTCTGACCTAGTCAGTTCTGGTCTGTTCCAGTCCAGTCTGGTCCTGTCTGCTTTGGTCCAGTCCGGTCCAGTCCTGCCAGATTCAGTCGTGCTCCAGATAGTTTAATAATATCTCACAGATGAAGGTTCTTGGTTCCGAGCGAAGATGAAAGAATGCTCAGAGCCGATGATGTCATCATAGTTTTCGTCCAAACATAAATCTTCAAACGGTTGGAGCTGCACCTGAGGTCCGGTCGGACTCAACACCCGTTCAGCCGGATTTAATGTAATAATAAAGTAATAATAATGTAATAACAATGTTATAACAATGTTATAACAATGTTATTACAATGTAATAACCGTGTAATAACCGTGTAATTACTACTAATAATAGTTTTGTTAATAATAACAATAATATTAACAATAATAATGATTATAATAATAATCATCAACAAAAGGAGCAAACAGTTCCTTGGTGGAACCCAATAAATAAAACCAGCAGGTGATGATGTCACTGTTTCCTCTCTCTCTCTCGCGCTCTCTCTCTCTCTCTCGCTCTCTCTCTCTCTCCCTCTAATGGCTTCCATGTGTTGGACCCGTCAGCTCGCAGGAATGTCCTCGCCTCCACGCACACGCTCCCCGATCTGTCAGCCGTGTTTGTGTGGACGGTTTTATTAACTCTTAGCAAACAAACTGGAGCTTCATGTTCACATAATCCAGACTTAATCCAGAGTCTGAATAAGTGTTAAAGGGTCAGTTCGCCCGATTCACAGCAGAATAAATCGGCGTTTACTCGACTACAAACAGCACAACTCAAACCTTATTTTTTTTGTAACATACTGCAGTCGACGCTGCTCCACAGAGTACTCGAGTACTTGCAGTACTATTCGCTGTGATGTCATCAACGAGTAGAGAACGTAAATACATGCTAGCTAACCGCCAAACATTGGTATCATTTCCATGGTTACGATGTGCTGATGATGTCATCTGTTTCCATGGTAACAACATGCTTTTGATATTGTCCGTTTCCATGGTTACCGTCAGGCGATGTCATCTGTTGTCATGGTAACAATATGGGGAGGAGCCTCTGCTGCTCTGCTGAGTTGATTCATCATAAGTTTTAAGATGTTTACCTCCTGGACGGTTCCCTTTGGAGGGTTTCTGAGCCACTTGGAGGAGACCCCGGGGGTAGACCCCCGACTGACTGGAGCGATGATCTATCTCCTCGAACCCGGGAAACATCTCAGGATCCTCCAGGATGAGCTTCAGAGGGAATGTCGGGAAACTGCCGGGACAAGCAGAAGAAGATGGACTGATGGTTTCAGATGTGGCTTTATCTCATGTTGGTTGGTGGAGAGATCGTGATGGATGGACAGGACTCAGTCTCAGGCAGAAGGTCAGGGGTCCGAGGTCAGGTTCATGGAGGATCTAACAGCGGGTTTAACATGGCGTCAGTCGTCTGGAAGGAGAAAACTGTTTATAGTTGACGGCGTGTCGGGTCTTTTAGGAGCCGACAGGAAATAGAGGATGAAGCCCCCGACATGAACATCTACGGAGGTCAGCTGTGGTGGAGGTCTTCAGCTGTGGTGGAGGTCTTCAGACCTCCTCTTAAGTAAAAGTACACAAACACAGTAGAACAGAACCAGAGTCTAGTTCTTCCCTCCATCCGACTGTCGTAGGATTTTGTTTGGACCGAGTCCAGAACCCATCGTCAGCTGGTGGAGGTTCAGTGATGGTGGTCTGTAGTTTATGGAGAAATCCCACATTGAAAAACGATGACTAGATTCTTTAAATGACTTTATTTTGTAATCACGAGTTACGGGCTTGGACACAAAAATAATCCCGTACTTTGATTTCATCATTGGTTTTCAGTCCGTTTCAAGCCTCTGAAGCTTTGATGATGGGGGGTGTCACATGGAGGGTGTCACATGGAGGGTGTCACATGGAGGGTGTCACATGGAGGGTGTCACATTCAGTGTATCGGTTTTAGAAGTGAGCAAGAAGAGGTGTGACGTATAAAACAGTGTCATCGGCGTACGGTCTGACGTTTGGCTCCTTCACCGCGGGCTGGAGGAAAAAAAAAGGAGAAATTCTGCGTCTGAATGTATTTTTTATGAACTATTATCTGTAGTATTAAACATAGAAGAGCAGCTAAAGGTCCGATTATCACAAACGTAGCCTTGCGTCGTGTCTAAACTGCACGATAAAGTTTTTCCACACACTCACTTTAAAACACCTTACATGGTCAAAGTGTTTCATCTGGCTGCAGGTCCAAACGGGTTTGTGCAGCAGCAAAACCCAGGAGAGGGACGCAGCGGAGAACCGCTGAAGAGTCCGGAAGAATAAATCTGGCCTCACGCCGCAGCTGGAAAGAATAAATATCTGACAGTTTTGAGTTTCAGACTCGCCTGTAAACCCGCTCGCCTGTTAGACAGATCCGTTCACAGCGTTTTTAAGAGACGCGTTACAGAACCCTGAGTCGAGGGAGGAAGAGAGAATAGATTCACTGAAAGCTCCTCTAAGACCAAACGAGCGTTTGGCGTTTCCGATATTTGTCAGACATGTTTTGGGGAATTGATTGTAAAATCTCTCATCTTGTCTTTTTTTTCCTGGATATTTTGACGTCCAAGCGCGATCGGTCGCACTAGGGGCCAAATCTCCTCAACAACCGGTCCATAGCTGGACTCTTCGTCAGGCAGCGGAACCGCACGGACTGAAAGCTCGGCGAATTTCACTCTAGTGCGATTCTAACGTTTATTCTTCAACGTATTTGTGTAGAAAATAAACACGGAGGCGGGAGAAAAACATCTCCGATTTTTAAAATGTCAGTAGGTGTGATGTATAAGACAGCATCATCGGCGTATGGTGCGACGTCCTGCTTCCACCAGGTGTATCCTATAAATCTAATGGACATTTAACAGCAACAACAGGTCAGAATATAACAAATATGACATGTGTCGTGTATAAATGCGTATATGGGCGTTTAGAAAAGTAGCCCTTTTTTTTTTTTTTTTTCAACAAATCATGAAATAGAAACGTATTAAAAACCATTCCGTCACTTTAGTGCGTAATTTAAAAAAAAATAACAGGTTTTCTGTGATATAAAGAACAGCATCGTCGGCATATTGAGGGATAATTAACATTTGCGTCTCAAAGAATGTCGTTGACAACAAAATAACATGTCAACAACGATCGTTGGGTGTCCCCGTGACATAGCGGTTGACCTTTGAAGACATTTTTGTCTTCTTTGAAGTAGCTGCTAACCAACTTAGCACTAACTTTAAAAAAAAAAAAAAAAAGGTCGTTGAGACTCGCACCCGTAAAATATCACTGGATGTCAAGATCTCCGTCCTGACCTTTCACGGTCTTTGAATGTTCTTTTTTCTTTCTTTGAGAAGTCCAAAAACTACCCAAAAGAACAGTTCAACTTCAAAGTCGCTGGAAAATGAAGTACGACTTCCTAACTTCCTGTTAGATTTACATTGTTGCTGTAAGATGTTTCGGTGGCGCGTACTTCCTGTGGCCACCATCACCGTAACTGAATACAACCACATGGTCGACTTCAGGGCCGTACTCTTACATCACATCTGTAGTTTACGACAGATCGGACAGTGTCCAGCCGAGTGATGACAGTTTCACGTTTTAAAGGCAAGACATCAATTTTCCCCGCGGCTCCTGCCATCCAGCCCATTCATGGAACCCCCCCCCAAGGCCTTTAATAACTTTTATTCCTTTACGGTCTTAACGTTTCAACCACCAAAGTCTGAGCTGGATCCAGTTTAAGTTCTGGAGGAAGTTCATTAAAAATACAACACCTGGAAAACGGCGGAAAAAACGCCATAAAACATTACGTTTAATTCAAATTGGCCGACTTCCTGTTTGGTTTACGTCAAAGCGCGAGCCGACATGTCGGTGGATTTCGTCCATCTGGGTGAAAATAAGTCCGACTTTATGGACCCCGTAAAAGTACGTCTACATCTGAAGTATTCTGGTCTCACCGTGAGTCACTTCTGGAGAGACGCCTGTTTACGCTCCAACTGAACGACCGTGAGTCAAAGCGCTCTTAAAGTTTTGGCTGATGTCCCTCCCCCTCCGCCGCCGTCCCAGAGGGGAAACAACACGGGACCCCCATCAAGGGGTCGGAATAAAGCCACAACCGTCCAGCCTTGAACGAGGCCGGAGGGTCGAGTTACTGACGTCTCAGCTGTGATGTGGCGTTTTCTTCGCTCCATCTGTTTCTGCCGTCAGCTGCTCAGCTGTTCCTCCGAGTCACCAGACGACCAGGAGAAGCTCCGATGGGTCTGGAGACACATTCATGCTACGTGTAAACACAGAGAAACACGGAACCGGGGGGGGGGGGGGCACAGAAAGTAGCTGGTCCGGCCACAGCTACGGGTCTGATGCAGTTCTGGTTCGGACGGGGTATGACATCATCATCGGTGACTGTTTGATGAGTTTCACAGAAGAATCTAGACTCATCACTTTTGTCCCTGGAGGTCTGAGGAGGCAGAGATCTGCTGACGGTCAGCACGCCGCTTCATCATCAGAACAACAGAGCTCCAGTCTTCTTCCTGTCACCCACCCACCCGCCCCCACCGCCACCACCCCCACCCCCGCCTTCCCACATGTCATGTGGTCTGTCCCAGTCTGGGGTGAGGAGGGGTGATGAATGCTGTCTGTGTGGGGGAGGAGGTGTGTGTGTGTGTGTGAGTGTGTCAGATTGTGTGTGTGTGTATATGTGTGTGAGTGTGTGTGTGTGTGTGAGTGTGTCAGATTGCGTGTGTGTGTACGTGTGTGTGAGTGTGTGTGTGTGTGTGTGTGTGTATCAGCTGTCGTCACAGTTGCTCTGAAACATCTCCACCAGCAGCTGGAGGCTCAGCAGAACCTCCAGCGCTGCAGAGTACTTGAGTACATGTACTTGAGTACATGTACTTGAGTATATGTACTCCATTACTCAAGAAGTGTTTGATCTAAGAGTTTTTACATTTTCTCCAACTTTACACTTTTACCTCACAAGTTAGAAGAAAGTCTGTTTTTGCTTTCTGTCTGCAAACTCTTCTACGGCGGCCTGGAGGTGGAACCAAGATGGCCGCCGGGTCGGCAGGAAGAGGGACGCCTTTTTACGTTTTTGTTGGTTTTCATACGTTCATGTTTTTATCGGCTCATACTTTCAGTTATTCTTTTTAATTAGTTTTCGCTTATTAGTTTTCTGGTATTTGTTCAGATTTTTGTTGTTTTTGTTGTTTTTGTTGTTTTTGTTGTTTTGTTGTTCATTCGGACGAACAATGAAGAGATTTAAAGGGACCATCGCCCAAACATTTAGATTCATTCGTCACCTACGAACTTTACAGACGATTGTCGCCGCGGCGTAAAGCGATAACTCGTAACGTGTCGCGTCTGATGAAGACGCGGGACCTTCGACGTCTCCGGCGCCGATACACGAGATCGGCCCATCTTCTGCGGATGTTCTGGAGAAAAGACTTTGAAACCCTTGAAAGGTTTTCTTTAAAGCGAGACTTAACTTCTGCAGCGGGAGATCGCGCTGACTTTTACGTGAACTGCTCCTTTAACGTGTTAAATAACGAAAAGGTCAGTGAGTTTCTGCGCGAGAGGAAACGTTGAACTTCTCACATCAGTGATGAACACGAGGACCAGACCACCTTCCTTCCTCCTGTTTGTGGCCCAGTTCCACATCTCATCCACCGGCTCTCCAATTCTTTCCCTCCATCGTCATCCCTTCGTCTTCCTCTTTCCTCTCTCCCAGAGAATCCCCCTCTCTCTCTCCCTCGCTCTCTCTCCCTCGCTCTCTCTCCCTCGCGCTCTCTCTCCCTCGCTCTCTCTCCCTCGCTCTCTCTCCCTCGCTCTCTCTCCCTCGCTCTCTCTCTCTCTCTCCACATAAAGCCTTTCTTTCTAAATGTCACGTTACACACTTTCTCCGTCCGGGCTGTAAACTCTCTCTCCTCTCAGGGCGCCATTGTTTCTCTGCTGCAGGGCGACCTTTGACCCGGGTGCCGCCGCCGTAGCTGTTGCAGGGCGTCACTTAACTCACAGGGCGTCTCGTGTTCCAACTCGTTTCTGCTTTCACGGCGTTCTAAAGCAGAGTACGGCGGCTCTGCCGCGTCTGAGATCTAGATCGGAATATTTCTCATATACCGATGGAGACCAAAAAAAAACTTTGAGTTTAAGATTTTGTGTTTTTTTTTTTATCCTGTCTGTAAAATATCGGCTTTTTTTTAAACCTCAACATTAAAAGTTTCTGTCATTTCTAAAATAAAGTGAAGTCATGGTCTGTTTGTCGGCCCACGGCTCGTTAAAAAAAGATAACGAGATAAAAACGGCGTTTTTATCTCGTTATCGACGACACAACGTCGTAACTAATTCTCCCGGTTTGACTCTTTGTGATGAAAGGCGACGTTCTGACTTTCTTTTGAATGTCCCTGTTTAGCTACAGTAAGTCCAGCTTCATCCGAGCGTCTGTTTGATCCTCGGATCGACTAAAAAAAGATCGGATGGTCACCTGGTAGAATCGGGATTATAGATTCAAGTGTCATCAGCGTAGAAGGATATTTCATCATGTTGTATAATTGGGCTTAAGGGGAACCATACGGAGAATAAACATTAGAGGTCCAAAGATGGAACCTTGTGGAACGCCAAAAGTTATCCGGTTCCTCTCAGACACAATCAGGGACAGTATTTTCTGTTTTAAGGACTTTTCCAGGGAGTTAAACACATTTTTTCTTTGGTTTAAAATCACATTTTTATGTCCAGTGTTCCAAAAAACGACATTAATTAATTAAGGTTCGGCTTTTTTTTCCAGTTATTGTTCAGGTTCAGTCTTGGTTTAATGAAGTGGCCCAAATCCAGACTCAAAGAAGTCTGACTAAATAGTGATTATTAAAGAGTTATCGGGTCTTCGACCCCCACGGGGTCGGATCCACCGCCGACCTTTCTTCTCCACTCTATCAGAGATGTGGAGCTGGAGGACACTAGGACCCTGAAGAAGATGAATTATCACCTCAGAACGAAGCCAGGGGGGGACATGGTGGAGGTCTACAGTGGTTCCGATGGTCCAATCGGGGGTCTGTCCTGCGTAAAGACTGCAGGGATCATCTAGAGTCTGGTTCCTCTGAAGTTTCCCTCAGGATAACTGGAGCTGGAATGATCTCAACCTCTAGTCAGCCTTTGAACCAGTAAGAAGCCCGGCTCTCTGGTGCAGAACCGGTGGGCGTGGTCCGACATAAGTATGAAATCAGAACCCGAGCCAGAACACTGGTTTGGGCTGAGATGTTAATAATAACCTGATGTGAGACTGAAATGTTTTCATGCCTTAAAAAAAAGTTACCAGAAGGTTTTTTTTTTTTCGATGGGACCCCCGACCCTCCGACACACGAGTTTGTGAAAATATGTCACAATTTATCTGGAACGTTCCTCCTTCTTGTGATATCTGCAGAATAATCCCTTTAAAAATAACAAGAACAGAGTAAATCTGTCTGTTTCCTGGGGAAAGATTACAGCGGCGCTCCGAACGAGACATTTCCTCTCTGGACGTGGGCTCGGTCTAATCTCTGGACGCAGTGGGTCTGTTTTCCGTTGTCTTGAGGACACAATCATGAAATCATATTTTCCTCCTGTGAGATCGGATGACTGTAACTCAGTGACCCCCCCAACCCCACCCCCACCCTCAACCCCACCCCCCAACCCCACCCTCCAACCCCACCCGCCCCCCCTGACTGCCGCTGGAAAACATGTTAGACTTTAGTCCTATCAGCTGTTAGTCATGTTAGCTGTTAGCCTGTTAGCGGTTAGTCATGTTAGCTCTTAGTCCTGTTAGCTGTTAGTCCTATTATCTGTTAGTCATGTTAGCAGATAGTTATGTTAGCTGTTAACTTGTTAGTGGTTAGTCATGTCAGCTGCTAGTCCTGTTAGCTATTAGTCATATTAGCTGTTAGCCTATTAGCTGTTAGTCATGTTAGCAGTTAATAATGTTTGCTGTTAGTCCTGTTAGCTGTTAGTCCTATTAGCTGTTAGTCATATTAGCAGATAGTCATGTTAGCTGTTAGACTGTTAGCGGTTAGTCATGTCAGTTAGACTATTGACTAACAGACTAACAGTCCTGTTAGCTGTTAGTCATGTTAGCTGTTAGCCTATTAGCGCTTAGTCATGTTAGTTGTTATTCCCGTTAGCTGTTAGTCCTATTAGCTGTCCGTCATATTAGCAGTTACTCATGTTAGCTGTTAGTCATGTTAGCTGTTGGTCATGTTAGCTGTTGGTCATGTTAGCTGTTGGTCATGTTAGCTGTTGGTCCACTAGCGGCGGGTTGATTGAAGGGACAGTCCTGAGAGACCTCAGCAGACTGTCAGTCAAAGTTCCTGAAGTTTTATCTGAAGTTTAAACGCCGAAGGTGGAGGAAGAGTTTGAACAAGTCCTTTGAAGAGCTGAATGTGTTGAAGTCTGCTGAGCTCAAGAACTTTGATATGCGTCATTTGGCACAAAGTACTAAAGGAAATCAAAGCGTTAATCGGAATCGGAGTTGAAGAGGCAGCTGGAGTTGAAGAGTTGAGGTGTCGGATCAAATCAAAGAGCTGAAGGGAGTTCTTTTCATGACGGTCGGAGGAAAAGCGACTGAAGTGTTTCAACGCTGGAACTATCCGAAAGCGTCAGCCAAAAGTTCAACGACGTCATTAGAAGCGATCAGTTTGAGTCTCTGAGGACGTCCTGATATGTGTCGGACGACATTAATCACATTTAGAACATTTGAAGTAGATGAATCCGAGCGGGTAAATATCCGCAGAAGTTACAAGACCGATGAAGGATGAATGTGTCGGTCCTGATCCAGGACAGATAAAAACCTCCTGGTAGAGACGCATGAGGAGGAGGTCCGGAGGATGCATCGATTTCTTGTAGATGTTTTTGTGGGCTGGAGGGAATTTATAGTGTGAAGGAGTGGTGGGGGGGGGTGGGAAGGTGGGGGGGGGGGGGGGGGGGGGGGGGGGGGGGGGGGGGGGGGGGGGGGGGGGGGGGGGGGGGGGGGGGGGGGGGGGGGGGGGGGGGGGGGGGGGGGGGGGGG
>VRLP01009295.1:0-13301 GCA_009660295.1 Lophius piscatorius
CACACACACACACACACACACACACACACACACACACACACACACACACACACACACACACACACACACACACACACACACACACACACACACACACACACAGCATCAGAACCGTTGAGTTCTTGGGGTGATAATCATCAGGAATAGAAACGGGACCATCCTTCTCTTTACTACAGACATTATTACTTATGTCTGAATGATCTGGCACCTTGAGCTTGTGCTGGATCTCCTGCAGGCGGCTGAAGAGGTCCTCAGCCTTCCTGAAGACGGTGAGGAACCCAGACGCATTTCTGTCGATCATGACGCTGAAGATAAGCTCCACCCCCTGAGCGCTGACCCCTTTGAACTGGTTTGGGATGGAGATGAAACGCTTCATCTCCCTGAAGTATCGCGCCCGCACCTCCTCAAACGGAGGACGGAACTGCAAACGGCCCTGCCTGTCAACGAGGAGAAGAAGAAGCAATGTTCATCTGTAAAGACACTGACCGGATCTACGGCGTGTTTGTAGGACAGACACAGACAGAGAATGGGTCAGAACCAGCAGATAGCCCGCAATTCTTCATATATCTGACAGGGAAGAGAAAATGGATAACCCAAAGTGTAGAGAGAGAGAGATGGAATAAGAGGTAGAAGAAGTTTGAGTGTGTTTGGACTGACTTGAAGGTCAGGTCTATGTGGATCTCAGGCAGGTTCTTGTTCAGAGCCTCCAGACCCATCTGGTACTGGTGCTCCAGAGCCTTGTACAGCTGATGGTTCCAGTGCTGTCGCCATGCCCGCATGTCATCAGACCTGAAACCCTACATACATGCACACACACACATATACACACACACACACACATACATGCACACGCACACACGCATACATGCACACACACACACACATACACGTACGTGCACACACACACACAAACACATACATATACACACACACACACACAAATGCACAGACACACAGACACACACACATGCACACACACACATATACACACACACACACATAAATGCACACACACACATATACACACACACCACACACACACACACACACACATATACACACACACCACACACACACACACACGTACATAAATGCAGACACACACACACACACACATACATGCACACACACACACACATATACACACACACACGCATACATGCACACACACACATACATGCACACACACACATATACACACACACACATATACACACACACACGCATACATGCACACACACACATATACACACATACATGCACACACACACATATACACACACACGCATACATGCACACACACACATATACACACACAGGCATACATGCACACACACACATATACACACACACACGCATACATGCACACACACATATACACACACACACACATACATGCACACACACACATATACACACACACACACACACACGCATACACGTACGTGCACACACACACACACACACACACACATACATACACGTACGTGCACACACACACACATACATGCACAAACACAGACACAAATACGTGTATACACACACACACACACACACACACACACACACACACATAACATATACACACAAAATACATAAGAAAATATTGCCATATATAGGAACACGTATCACATTCCGCCACAAACTGTCAGAGTAAACTGCAGTACCTACTATTAACCCTTAAATGTCTACAGTCACTGATACAGAAGTGGTTTTATTCAGTCAGAGTTCACGGAGACCATCATGTTTCTGACTCTGACATAAAGTACCTGAGCTTCCAGGGTGGCGAAGCCGGTACGGAGGTCCTGAAGGCCGTCCTTCCACCGCTGCTGATGTCTCAGGAGGTCCACGTTCATCAGAGTCACCACCTGAGAAGACAAACCCAGAGCTGTGTGTGAGAGAGACTGAGAGCACGACTGTAAGACAAGGCTTCATGTTAGACTTTGACTCTTTGTCCAATCATCTGGTAAAAGCTGCTGGAACCTTCTCGGTGAAGTCTGCGTGCCATTTGCGCAACTTCCTGTTCTCTGTGGAGAGTTTCTCAGCAGCAGCCTGCAGCTTGGTGATGTAAGCCTCCAGCTCTTTGGGGGTGTCCCAGGTGATCTGCAGTTTACCTCCCGAGTCCTTCGACTGAGAACGAGGATTCTGGGAAAAAAAACAGGAGAACGGTCATTTCTTGTTCAAGATAATCAAGATACAAGATCATCTCTGATGAAACGAGATGATCCATGCTCTGAAAAGGTCGTCAGCTTCCAATGCCCAACATTAGCTGATTAAAGAAAGACATTAATGCCATAATAATGATCCAGGTGTGTGCGTACCTTAATGACCTGTTCAAATGCCAGAGCCAGACCGAGCATCATCGGTCTCTGGGACGGAATCATCTGCTGGTCGATGGTGTTGTAGAAATGGGCCACCTACGACACCGTCACAGTTTATTATAGAAGCAGGACACGAGGCAAAAGCCTGAGTGTGTAAAACTGTGTGTGTGTTGACCTGCACACTCACCTGTTTCAGGATGATGGCTTGTCTGTAGAATTTGTCTGCAGTATTAGCAGCCTGTTGGATCTTAGCTGGGATGGGAAAGCCCAAAGCAGAGAGCTGTCGGACCTCCCTGAGCAGAATCACCAGTCTGTCTGAGTACTGGATCTTGAGCCTGCCGTCCACGTGGTCCAGGTCCATCACACGGTTACTGGCCTGGAGGCTAAGCAGGGGTAGAAACCCATATCAATGTAAGATCCACTGAAAGCAGCAACATTTGCAGTCCTTCATTTTTTCCTACCTTATCCCTGACTTTGGGTCGGTCAGCCCGGACAGAATGTCTCTGGACCAGTCCTCAAACTGTTCCTGCTCATATGCCCTCATAGCTTCCAGCTGGTCATCGCTGAAACGCAGGAACCCTTTGCAAGCGGACAGGTCAGAAAGCAGAACCTCAGCTATGCGCACAGAATCCTCCACCTAAAGGAAGAATGCAAAGAGAAGAAAGTCAGCAGACATTCCTTCAATCAATAGGAATGACATGTATTATATCATATATCTAATGGTCCCTACGACACACTTCTACTAACGCAAAGTTCTTGTTCTTCTACACAGTTTCTGTGGGTCAGAACCAGGAGGACCCTCCATGTAGCACTTTGAGATTTGATCCAAATGTAAAATACCACCTGTGTCCACTAGAGGGAGAAACAGTCACACTTAAATCTCAGGTTTAATTGAGATCTAACAACAAAAATTACAAAAAAGCACAAACTTATAGTAAGATCAGCTTTAAATTCAATCAATGAATATCTCCACAAAGGTCTGTTGGAACACACACACACACACACACACACACACACACACACACACACACACACACACACACACACACACACACACACACACACACACACACACACACACACACACACACGTTACCTTGTGAATTAGCTGTCGAACCCAGACAATTTTGTTGACCACCTCGGGAAGGTTCCTGCCGATGAGCGGCCCAGACTTTTCTCCCGGGCCTCCATGGCAACGAGTCTCAAAGTCCGTCTTCAGGCCTAAAAGGACAAAATCCAGACGAGGAGCGACGTGTTACTCTCTTCACATGTTTCCCCTCTGTGGTCAGACACTGACTGTCAGCCTGAAACACAAACCAGCAGAAGACAGATCTGAGGACAAACCTCTGTTGTAGTCCAGGAGTCTGGCCAGCAGCGTCTCTCTCTCCGTCTGCAGCTCTCTGCTGATGGTGGGACGTCTGACCAACTCCTTGTGCTTCTGAAACATCTGCAGCAGCTGCAAGAAACATGCATGTACAACACCTGTCAGCCCACACCTACACACAGTACCGCTGCACTGAGGTGTGTGTGTATTAGTACCTGCTGCACCGAGGTGTGTGTGTATTAGTACCTGCTGCACCGAGGTGTGTGTGTATTAGTACCTGCTGCATGAGGTGTGTGTGTATATTAGTACCTGCTGCATGAGGTGTGTGTGTATTAGTACCTGCTGAACGGAGGGTTTTGTTTGTTAGTACCTGCTGAACGGAGGGTTTTGTGTGTTAGTACCTGCTGAACGGAGGGTTTTGTGTGTTAGTACCTGCTGAACGGAGGGTTTTGTGTTATAGTACCTGCTGAACGGAGGGTTTTGTGTTTTAGTACCTGCTGAACGGAGGGTTTTGTGTTTTAGTACCTGCTGAACGGAGGGTTTTGTGTGTTAGTACCTGCTGAACGGAGGGTTTTGTGTTTTAGTACCTGCTGAACGGAGGGTTTTGTGTTTGAGTACCTGCTGAACGGAGGGTTTTGTGTGTTAGTACCTGTTGTGGGTTGTCTTGTACGTCAGCGATGAAGCTCTTGAGTCTGCTGGCCACCTCCTGCTCTGCTGGAGCCATCAGGCGCTCAGACTGGGCCACCGCTGCTCTCCACAGAGGCTGTAAGAACACAGAGTACTCAGGGTTCAAGTACTGGAAGTAAAATAAAACATGTTCCAACATTCACCCATAACATTATGACCACTGGTGGTGAAGATTAGAATAATGTTGTGAATATTTTGTTCTTGGCGTTGGTGTGATGGGTCAGTGTGAGGATCTGAGAGACTTTGACAAGAACCAGATTGTGATGGCTACACGAGCGGGTCAGAACACCTCCAGAACTGCAGCTCTGATTGTTGGTTGTCTTTCCTCTTCTTCACTGGTTATTAAGTGCCACAATGGTCAAAGTCAGGACAACTGTGGAGGGAGTAGGGTCTGGAGGCTAGCCCATTCTTTATGATCCAACATACCCATCGCTGCTTTGGCATAAATCGATTTAAGAAAAGTCCATGTTGGTTCTATTAGAAAGACGTGAGGACACACGATGACATCACTAAGGTGTCTAGCAGACACAAGGGGACCCAATCAACATCAGGTGGTTACGCACTCACACACACACTCACTCACACACTCACATACTCACACACTCACTCACACACTCACTCACACACTCACTCACACACTCACATACTCACACACTCACTCACACACTCACTCACACACTCACATACTCACACACTCACTCACACACTCACTCACACACACACTCACTCACATACTCACACACTCACTCACACACACACTCACTCACACACTCACATACTCAGACACTCCCTCACACACACACACACATACACTCCCTCACACACACACACACACACTCCCTCACACATACACTCCCTCACACACACACACACACACACTCCCTCACACACACACACACACTCCCTCACACACACACACACACTCCCTCACACACACACACACACACACACACACACACTCCCTCCCTCACACACTCACACACCCTCCCCCCCTCCCTCACACACACACACACACACACACACACACACTCCCTCACACTCACACACACACACACTCCCTCCCTCACACACACACTCACACACACACTCAGACACTCCCTCACACACTCACACACACACACACACACATACACTCCCTCACACACTGGCGCTGACCTCGGTGTAGGGGTTGTAGTGCAGAGGGTTGAGTCCGGAGAAGGGCTCAAAAACCCGACCCGAGGAGAGAGAGTTCTGTTTTCCTGCCGGGAGCAGAAGCAGCAGCTTCTCATGAACCGTACGCAGCGTCACCACCTGGTGAACATCAGAGAGTGGTCACATGGTCTGAGGTAGGTTACCGGCCTCAAGGGGTGAGACAACGCCTACTACACCTATCATCATCTATATTAATCATCATCTTTATTAATCATCATCTTTATTTCATCTGTATTAAATAATCATATACGTATATTCTGTATATTTTGTATATTCTGTAAACATGCCATCCTGTATCAGAGCCGGATCTCACCTCTTCTAATCGTGTGGAGAGGCAGTGAAGGCTTTGTGGACAGTGCTTGGTTCCCTTCCAGGGGTGGGGGGCGTGTCTCTTCCACACCTGAGAAGAAGGAAAAGATCGATTATTGAAGATCGATCTCATCCTTTGAAGTTGAATTGAAGGGAGTTGATAAGTTGTTATTTATGGACTCATAACCAACAGGCACAAAATCACATTCTACCTACTTTTTGCCTTTTTTACAGGCACAACTATTAATTGTCATAGCTAAAGGTTGCTGTGTGCATGTTTACACTCCCTCTAGTGGACATAAGTGGTATTTTTCTATATTTCGGTTCCATGGCTGAACTTAAAATAACCAAATTGGAGAACAGGTTAAAATCGTCTCAAGCTGTTCCATACCTGTCCAGTCAGGTGTTCACAGGCTACCACCCACTGTTCACAGATTGCTGACCCGGTTCTGAGGTTCTCTCGCACCGATGCAAATGGCTCCTCAAAGATTTTAAGACCGCCCAGCTTCCTCTGCACATATCTTCCCAGGGCGCCGCCTTCACATGTAAACACAAACACACAGAGAAAAGACTGATTATTGATGAGGCCCGTTCTCATGAGAGGAAGAACCGGCATTCTGATGCTTTGAGCTCATGCTGCGTTTGAAACTTCAGTTGAGAAGGTCCTCCTCTGGTCTTCAGTGCATGTCAGAAAAATGGACATCTATCGAAAGTTCAGTCAGAGAGACTATCCTCTGGTGCACTAGGCCCACAGTTACTGCTCATAACACTCTATGATCTTCACCTCCTTCTCCTGCTTCACCTGCTCCACCGTCTGGAGCATCAATCAAGGTAGGATAAGATAAGACGAGATAAGATAAGATGAGATGAGATGAGGTAAGATGAGATACAACTTTAATCGTCCCTAGGTGAAACTAGAAAGTTGTAACAACACACAGGTTATTCCTGTAACCGATGAAGTGTTAAACTTCAAACTCCGTGTTGGAGAAAAGGTGAAAAGTAACACAAGAAGTAGAATTAAAGTATTATAATTGTTCAGTCGATCAAACTTGTCCTGCAGAAATAGAGATGAATGTTAAAAATAGCTAATTTAGCGCTTTAAAAGGAATAAAGGATTATGGGAAGTTTTGTGACACGTTAGACGCTGTGGTTAAAATCCAGGGGTCATATTTCACCGACCTTTAATCTTTACTTGTTTTATGTGGTTTGGATGTTTCTGTTGAGCTGACAGAGTTTTAGTTGTACGTATCCATCTCTGATGCAGAATCCCAAAACAAACAATCACATTAACGCCTGGAACCACTGTCAGTCACGAGAACAGAACGACCTCACCTGCTTCTAAGGTCAAGTCAAATACGTCTCCTCCAAATCAGGCTTAACGCCGCTCAAAGACAACAACAACAACAACAACAACAAATACGTGTTTGATTCGCCGTGTCGGTTTGTGCGTGACAGCGCCCCACCGATGACGTCCATGAGTCGGGCCATGCGTGGTTCTGGGTAGGGCTCGAAATCCGTCTGCCGCCAAACATCGTCCAGGCTGTCTCTGCTCTGCTCCACCAGATCCACCGCATCGGACATGGAGAGACCGTCCAGAGCGCCGTACTCCTGGTGGAGAGAGAGAGACGTGCAGCTCATCTAACTGTCAAACGGTTGAACCGTGTGTAAATACACACACACAAATACACACAGACACACACACAGAGACACACACACAGACACACACACAGACACACACACACATACACAAACAGACACACACACAGAGACACACACAGACACACACACACATATACACACAGACACACACATACATACACAAACAGACACACACACAGAGACACACACACAGACACACACATACACACACATACACACATACATAAACACATACACAAACAGACACACATATACACACACATATACACACAGACACACACATACATACACAAACAGACACACACACAGAGACACACACACAGACACACATATACACACACATACACACATACATACACACATACACACACACAGACACACATATACACACACATATACACACAGACACACACATACATACACAAACAGACACACACACAGACACACATATACACACACATATACACACAGACACACACATACATACACAAACAGACACACACACAGACACACACACAGATACACACACAGAGACACACACAGAGACACACACATACATGAACAGACACACACACACATATACACACAGACACACACACAGATACACACATACATGAACAGACACACACACACACACACACACACACACACACACACGAGTAAATGTAAGAACCTTCACCTGTCAGGTGAGGATAGGTTCGCGTACCTTCTGTATGGGTTTAAACTGCTGGTTGAAATATGAGGCTCTTTCTCTCCTGCTGTTCTTCTCTGCAGACTCACAGACATCGGACCAGAACTGGAACTCATCACAGGGAGTCAGGATGCCTGCAGAGAGAGGAGGAAACACAAACACAGGAATGATTCTGAATATCTCACATGGTGAAGTCAGGACATCAGTCTCTTTATTATTTTTACCCAGGACGTTGTCCTCGGCCCGGCCCGTCCTTACGGAGGACTGGTCTCCGGCCTGGCGGACCACTGAGCCCAGTCCCAGCTCCAGCTCACTCAGCAGGCTCGCCAGCTTTGGATCAAACGCCATTCGCCACCGCTCGTCCTGACCGGAGGGAAAGAGACGCGGGTCATAGATGGAGAAGGACGCGGTGTTTGTTTGTTTACGGGCTGAGAGCGATGAATGTCAGCCGGGTGGTACCGAACCACAAAACCATTATCAGAGAACCCCCGTGTATATATCTATATATATAGATATATCTATATATATAGATATATATCTATATATATATATATATATATAGATATATATTTATATATATATATATTATATACATACATATAATATACATATATATATATACACACAAAATGCTCCAGTGGAACGATGTCATAGACGGGCAGAGGCGGACCTTCAGCAGCACCGGAGCAAAGACCCGTCTCACTGCCTGGTAGAGGGTGTTGATGGGGGAGTCCAGCATGGACGACACCAGAAGGTTCTGGTGAAGGTTGTCTTCTGTGATCACTGTGGGACGCAGCTTGAAGAACACCAACACCTTCTCCCTGCTTCCCCCCGACGCTTCGATCTGACAGGAGAAGATGGAATGTCTCTGAGTTAATAAGCCGGTTTTGTTTCTTTAAGTGAATAAATACTAGCGTCTGAAATACTTCTTTTTACCGTGTTTGACATGAGGAGGTCATCGTCACGTCTGCTGACGGACAGAACAAACTCATTCCCATCGTCCAAGAAGTTATTGAGCTGTGGGCCGTCAGCCAGCGATGGCGAAGCATTTATCCCGTAGAAGTTCCCCGCGGTGGTCAGGATAAACTTTTTGCGAGCATCATCTGAACTGTTGGGCATCTTTCAACGGCAATGATCCGCTGCTGCAGAGGATCTGGAATGTCTAAAAACAATAACAGTATTAGAAGGAGGAAACAGATATTTCAGCATTCTTTAAAGGGTTATTAATGACAATAATGATTTAAACTTTTTTCCTCACATACAGTCATATATTGTAAAATCAGAGGGACATTATTCCTCTGTATTTAACCAATCCCTGAGGAAGCAGTGGGCGGAGCCTGTGGCTACAACTTTTTGTTGAGGATGGAAACAGATGATTCGCTGTGGATACGCTTGAAAGGAACAGCCAGAAGAAGAAGAAGAAAAAGAGGAAGAAGAGGAAGAAGAAAGCCCAGTCCCAATTTGCTCCAACTTCTACCATATGACAAGTTTGAGGACCGTCATCCCTCGCCACCTGCACTGATGTCATTCACTCTGAACACTTTTACGTCATCCTGTGTTAAAAACCTCCAACCTGCTGTATGTCCTGTGGTCCTGAACAACACGGCATCACGGAACACACGGATCATGGATCACTGGACTGGGCTGCACCGACGCTTTACTGCAGAATTTCATATTCACATTTATACTCATTTATACATAAACACAATCCTACATAACTTCATTGTCAAAAGAAATTCTCAATGAAAGAATTTCAGTTCCATGACTAATGTTTCATGTCAGGTTTTTATTTTGTCTTTTACACAAGAATTTCCCCTTAGGAATAAATAAAATGTTTAATCTTAAGGTGGAGCATCAAGATCAGTGTTTCAGTCTAAATATGTGACATAATGATGGTTCTACATGCCGAAATAGCTCAGTTGGGAGAGCGTTAGACTGAAGATCTAAAGGTCCCTGGTTCGATCCCGGGTTTCGGCATAGGTGGAAGAATTTTGAAAGGTAAACTTTTACAGAACCCAGAACCTGAACTCCCTTCACAGGGGCAGCCCACAACTCCTCAAGGATGGGTCGGACCTATTTAATCCTGTACAAGTATGACTGTGTGATGAAGTAAAGTTTACCTGACGGAAGTAAGAACCCAGCAGATTTAAACAGTTGTTAACATTCCGTCATCGCTGTGGGATCTTCTCTACTCTTAGGTTAACGTTCACGTTCTTCTTTCTGCATAATGTCCCCGCTGTCGGCAGGAGTCGTGTCTACCTACCGGGAAACTACGATACAATCTATCACAAAATGATGAAGACAAGAGCTGGACTGAGACTAGCAATGTGCTGGTAGCTCTAGCTAGCTAGCTAGCTAGCGTTAGCTCACAGCCTCCGTGATTAGCGTTAAAGTTTTCTGCGTAGACTTAGTTCGTTAGTAAGATGATAGAAAATGATTCTGATACCGTGTTGCCACCAAACGTAATTCTGTCGGAGTCTCGGTGACTTCATTCATGGAGTGAGTCGGTGTGTGTCACCAGGATTATGCCTGCGTGGTTACTACGTAGCAACTACGAACATTTGTAGGAGCTGACGCTATCGGAATACGAGCTCTACGCATTTACTTACGCTATTTACGTAGAATCAGATCGAGCTATCTCTGCTTTTCTGTCTTCCTTTCTATAAACATGTATTTCCCCTTTTATGTCCTCAATGTGATAAAAACAATATAAAACAAATATTTATTCATGGTATACTTAAACAATATAGAAAATCAAAATGTAAAATATATTTTTTTAGTGATTTTACAGTTATACAGAAAGCAGACATTAACAAAAATCTAACTGTGAAACTAAGTGCTTGCCATTATTTAAATATCAGTAGTTAAATTAAGAATAAATGCAAATAGTGAGAGTGAGAGAACATTCATAAATAAAATATAAAACAAATATTTTAACACCCGACAACATACAGCATTTTATTTCAAATAAATCACACTCAACAAATTATTTCAGCGTGTACATGATGAAATTAATTATACATTTACATTATAATGAAAGCAATTAATAATCATAGGTTTTGTATTTCATAGAAAATTGTCAATTCTAATTAGATTGGCCTAACAGGATTACCTTTAGCATAAAGTCACAACCAATAAACCATTTGGTAAATATGTTTTTGGGATGTTATTTGAACCTTATTATAAAATTTTGGTTGCATACAGTTGCTTATTATATAATATCATTTCATGTCATATATAATCTTTTTATGTTGACCAGAGGTGAGGAGTCTGAGAGAAACGGAATTCAAGATGAAAATCTCAGATCCAGGAGTTTCTATTATTGATCATCAAATCAGATTCCGGTAAATCAATCAAACTTTATTTATGTAATACATTTCAAACAGGTGACAGGTGACAGGTGACAGAGAATGGAGAAGGTAAAATGAAGAAGTTGAAATAAAAATAAAATACTATGATGAATTTGGAGAGGAAAACATGCAAAGACAGTTGAGAGTAGTTAATGCAGTAAAATGAGAATTTAAAAGAAGAATGAGAATACTAACAATAATAACAAAACAATATTAAAATGATAAATTACACAAAATAAAAAAGATTATAAATAGATATTAAAATGTTGATAGAGTAAGAAGGAATTAAAAGTAAAAGAAAAACCCTTAAAAGAGGTGAGGCTCCGTCATTACCTTCTCCACTTATTTGTATATTTGTTTGTAACATTATAAAGATATTCCATCAATGAGCCAAAATCTGTCTGTGTCATAAAATATTATATTTTCACATTATCTGATAATCTGATACTCAGACAACTCTTAAATACCACTTTGTTTACATGATGTTATTTTAGATGGTAAAAAATGTAACAAAAAGGATTTTACTCTCACTAAATGCAGAATATTAGCAAATAAGGTTGATTCTGACATATTATTACATTTGGCTGATTAAAATAGGAAAAGCATGTGCTGCTCTGGGAAAAACAAATATAAATGAATTATATCATAATATATATATATATATATATATATATATATATATATATATATATATATAAATACATATACCTGTATAAATATATATATATATATATATATATATATATATAAAAAATATTTATATATATATATATATATATTCCTGTGTATGTGTGTGTGTGTTGAACTGTAAAATAAAGTAGGTTCAAGAGGTTTATTATGGGATGGAGGTTCCTTACACATTGTTCCATTGTAATGCAGCTTAACAGCCACTAGATGTCGCACCGGTCCTACTGGTTTACCCCGACAGACTCTTGTATATAAATATATATATATATATATAGATATAGATATAGATGTATACATATATGTGTACATTTATTTATTCGGTATAATAATCAGAGTATTTACAATATAATACAATATTTACTCTACATCATGTTATTTGCAGTATATTAAATATATGACTCATACAAATAGCTATATTGCACCGAAACCTGCAGGTAGATTTTTATCGGCTTGTACAACTTAATAATAATAAATAAATAAAAAATAATAAAATGAATGATATTTAAGAAAGTTTTACTGTGATCAAATAAAAAGTGATCAAATAAAAAAGGCGTGGAACTGAAGTCGTCTCCTGACGCGCCGGTGCTGCAGGGTTTTACACACAGCTTCACATAACCATAGTAACCAGGTAATATATCCCACCCACTGACAGGTAAACAGGTAATATATACCACCCACTTACAGGTAACCAGGTAATATATCCCACCCACTCACAGGTAACCAGGTAATATATCCCACCCACTGACAGGTAACCATGGTAACCAGGTAATATATCCCACCCACTCACAGGTAACCAGGTAATATATATCCCGCCCACTGACAGGTAACCAGGTAATATATCCCACCCACTGACAGGTAACCAGGTAATATGTCACACCCACTTACAGGTAACCAGGTAATATATCCCACCCACTGACAGGTAACCAGGTAATATATCCCACCCACTGACAGGTAACCAGGTAATATATCCCACCCACTGACAGGTAACCAGGTAATATATCCCACCCACTTACAGGTAACCAGGTAATATATCCCACCCACTCACAGGTAACCAGGTAATATATCCCACCCACTGACAGGTA
>VRLP01009296.1:0-13300 GCA_009660295.1 Lophius piscatorius
ATATACACACTTATATATACACACTTACATACACACTTATATATACACACTTACATATATACACATATACACACTTACATATATACACATCTACACACTTATATATACACACTTACATACACACTTATATATACACACTTACATATATACACATATACACACTTACATATATACACATCTACACACTTATATATACACACTTATATATACATATATACATATACACACTTACATATATACACATATACACACTTACATATATACACATATACACACTTACATATATACACGTATACATATACACACTTATATATATACATATACATATACACACTTATATATACACACTTATATATACACATATACACACTTATATATACACGTATACACACTTATATATACACATATACACACTTATATATACATATATACATACTTATATATACACATATACATATACACACTTATATATACACGTATACACACTTATATATACACATACATATACACACTTATATATACACATATACACACTTATATATACACACATACACACTTATATATACACATATACACACTTATATATACACATACATATACACACTTATATATACATATATACATATACACACTTATATATAAACATATACATACACACACTTATATATACACACTTATATATACATATACATATACACACTTACATACACACACTTATATATACACATATACATATACACACTTACATACACACTTATATATACACATATACATATACACACTTATATATACGTATACATACACTTTCATACACACACATATATACACATATACATACACACACTTATATATACACATATACATATACACACTTATATATACACATATATATACACACACTTATATATACGTATACACACACACTTACATATACACATATACATACACACACTTATATATACGTATACACACACACTTATATATACACATATACACACTTACATATACACACACACACTTATATATACACATATATACACTTATATATACGTATACACACTTATATATACACATATATATACACACTTATATATACGTATACACACACACTTACATATACACCTATACATACACACTTATATATACGTATACACACACACACTTATATATACACATATACACACACACACTTATATATACGTATACACACACACACTTATATATACACATATACATACACACACTTATATATACACATATACATATACACACTTATATGTACACTTATATATACATATACACAAACTTACATAAACATACACACACTTATATATACGTATACACACACACACTTATATATACACATATACACACACACTTATATATATACACGTATACACACACACTTATATATACACATATACACACACACATATATATACGTATACACACACACACTTATATATATACGTATACACACACTTATATATACACTTATATTTACACATATACACACATACTTATATATACACATATACATACACACTTATATATACACATATACACTTATATGTACACTTATATATACATATACACAAACTTACATAAACACAAACATATACACACACACACACACATTCCGACTACATTAGCAAACTGCACACATCAGTTACCGTAGAAGAATAAGAATAAAAAGAATGCAGCAGCCAGTATTTACATTGAATCATAAAGTATAGGATTAAAAAACGAGAGAATTTATTTACAGGTTCATCTCTGACTAGATTGTTATTTAGGGCTTTGATTGACAGGATGACTTTTTAAAGCTGTTGAGGGTCTTCCTGAGGGGAGGGGCTGGTTCTAGAGGTGAAGGACATGGGTGGGGTCTGCACCCACTTTCTGGGCCTTCTGGTGTTTCTGTTTCCCCAAAGACGTTCTGGGCTGAGGGGCCGAATAATCTGGACCTTCAGCTGGACAGTCATGTTTGAACTATTAGCATATTTAACACACCCACACACAAACAAACGCACACACACAACCACCACATACACTTATTTCCTGGAAGAGAAAACAAACAGGACAAATAAACTGTTCAGTGCCAAAAAGAGAAGATCAAACATAAATAACCCTAAATAAGAGTAAAATAATATTTAAAGAGTTACAACTGGTAGAAAAATAGAACCCTGACAGAGAAGACGTTTTAGAAGGTGAGACAGAACCAATCCATCCAGAGGTTTGAAAACCAACGTGTTGGAACAGATCCTGAGAGCTCACATCCAACCGTCCAGGACCTCAGACACGTTTTCATTCAGGCGGAGTTAGTTTAAGCTCCTCCGGGGTTTTTTTAGACGATCAAGTAACGGCTGTAGTGAACGCTTCCTTCTCAGTTTCAGATAGATTTGTAAATCATCTCCAAAAACAGTGGAAAAGGATGTTGTGGCCCAGGTATGGAGTAAACAGGATGGAACAGAAGTTTGGAGGACATCATAAGACGGAGACCCTCAGAGGAATAACAAACATGCGTTTCCCCCTCCCATCAGACCAGTAGACTCGGTTCCTCGGCATAGCCTACACTTTATTTAACATGATAAAGGTACAAAGACTACACTCAGAATGAAATCAAAACATGCAAATTAAATCAGTCAATTGAGAAAAGAATTAGAAAAAAGGCCGTTAAAGTGGACCGGCGTCTCCTTCACGCGTCTGCAGGACGTCACAGCCGTCCACCATCACCCACCGGTGCTGTTCTCCTGGAACCCCCCTCTGCGGGTGCAGAGGTTATGGACTGTGGGGGTTTGCCGATTCTTCCAGAAATAAATAATCCCAAACAGAAGTGCATACATTTCGGATGATGTCAGTTTTCAGAGAGTGTAACAGCCAATCATAAGCTTTAAATAAATGAAGCTGCTGTTTCATCAGATGAGACGCCATAACATGACAGAATAGGAACACATCAAGCTGCATCATTGCTTTTATATTCCTGATTAAGTTAACATACATCAGCCGGTTCTGTACTGAACAGCAGGTAGACAAAGACGCACCTCAGTCTGACCCGCACGCCCACCCAGATCCAGAAGAGGTAAATATTGTCCCGGACTGAACGCCGTCGTGAGTGAAACTCCGCCTCGTGTTTCAACAAGTACATACAGTATATCTCAACATGAATATTGTACATTTCTGCAATATTTACATACTTTAAACTTCCCAATGTCGCAGGATGGCAACTTGTGCATTTCAGTTTACAATCAATATCGCAATCTCTTCACTTCAAAGAACCAAAAGTGAGAAGTTCGAATAAACAAGCGTTGTCAAGAAGGGATGTCACAGAAGGCCGTGCTTCTGTGGTTCTGAGCATAGAAACCGTTTCTGTGGCCCAGATGGAGTCTGGAATCACGACACTCTCCCCCAGCAGCTTATGACACGCACAGACGACAGCTCACGCAGAACCACGTCACTGGAGCAGACTGAACTCGATCCGCTGCAGAATATTAAATCAAGGCAAAAGACACATGAAGGGGAGGAGGAGATGACGAAGGCGACACAGAAGGATGAAGAAATGAGACCAGACAGTTTGGTACTGAACTACTCTGAACGGATACACGCGGAATATGTGCAAACAGGTTCTGTCCCTAAACGCCATCACTATTACAGGAGAGCATATCCAGAAATCGTTATATAAAACATGTTAAATGATGCAAGGAGAGGAGATCTTCTCAGTAGGAGAGGAGATCTTCTCAGTAGGAGCGGAGATCTTCTCAGTAGGAGCGGAGATCTTCTCAGTAGGAGAGGAGATCTTCTCAGTAGGAGCGGATGGCAGGAGGAACGTGGGCACATTCCTGCTCGTCCAGGGAGTGGTCGATAACGGGGCGGTACTCCAAGGTGACCTGTGAGGAGACGCGGGTGAATCAGGTGACCGCCTCTAGTGGCTCCTAGAGTTAATCAGTTACCAGAGCTGCAGAGCACCTGCAGCAGGTACCAACACTGACGTTACCTTTCCTGTCTTTGGCTCCACGTAGGACATGGTGTGTTTCCTCCAATGCTGCTCGAAGGGCTTCTTCTCCTGACCCGGAAGAGGCTTGGAGTAGTCGTACTCATCCATACGGTCCTGGAACGCCGTCCAGAAAATCATTACGTAAGGACGAGAAAAGTGAAAGCTAGTATGTTAGACAAAGTATGTCACCCCTCACCTTGAAGTCCTCTCTGGCGTGGGCTCCTCTGCTCTCCTTCCTCTGCTCAGCAGAGTGGATGGTCTGGATGCCGTTCAGCATCAAATTCTGCAGCTCCAACGTTTCCACCAGGTCTGTGTTCCACACGATACCTGGAGGAGAGGAGACCTAGTTAACTAAAGCTTACTTCATGTCAGAGGTACTGTAACTTTGACATGAAGGAGAGGGAGGAAGAGTGCAGTGACAGAAACGGGCCCTCAAACAGACGCAGCACCTCTGTCAAAGGTCTTCAGGTCCTCCATGGTCTGATAAATGGCATCCATCTTCTCACAGCCTTCCTTCAGAACCGAGCCGGTACGGAAGACGGCGGCATGGGCCTGCATGGTCTTTAAGGTAAGACAGGAAGAGACGCGTTATTATGTTTGGATGTTGATTCTTTTCCCAAGAGGAAAGTCAAAGACAGAAGAGAGGATTTAATAAGTATAGTTTACTACCGGGATTCTGTCAGACAAACTATATTAGATATACAGCCAGATGGAAATGAAATAAATCCCCAAAAGGGAAATTAACACCTTACAGCGACTCAATAACAGAAGAAATGTGAAAATAGCAGCAGGAATAAGGAAGAATAAAATAGAATTTAAAAAGAAGTATGTACACCAAAGAGTGAGAGAAGAGAAATATATACAGGTTTGTAAATACAAACCAGGGTATATGTGTGTGTGTGTGTGTGTGTGTGTGTGTGTGTGTGTGTGTGTGTGTGTACCTTCTGCATGTTGAGTCTGATCTCAGAGGTTCTAAGACTTCCATTGGCAAACCTCAGCTTGTCCATGTTGGCCACAGACTCCTCTCCTGCGCTGGGCTGCAGAGGGGACAGCTTCTCTCCTGAAGACAAAACCAACAACAGTCAGCACTGAGGCGAGAAGATTAGGTGTGGCTGAAGAAGATTATCTTGTCCGCAGAGCAGAATAGTCTTGAGAAAATAATGAGGTCTGAGGTGAAAAGAGAAGGCGGTGAATGTTTCTCCTAGATGGACACAGATGGGAGCACCATAAGGGATTGGCTTTTACTGAAGGTAAACTGACGTCCTCACCAGGTTTGTGCTCCTCAGCGATGGTGAGGGCACAGGCTCTGCCAAACACCACCAGGTCCAGCAGAGAGTTAGCACCCAGCCGGTTGGCCCCGTGGACACTGGCACATGCTGACTCCCCACAGGCATAGAGTCCAGGAACCACCTTGTCCGCTCCATCGGTATAAGTGATCACCTGACGGGAGAAATATTAACGAGGCGTGTCACTTTGTTGGGGGGAAGTGAAGAGGGACCAGGTGTTGATGCACGTTGCCTACCTGTCCCTTGTAGTTGGTGGGTACCCCACCCATATTGTAGTGGACGGTGGGCAGGACGGGGATGGGCTCTTTAGTGACGTCCACTCCTGCAAAGATCATGGCCGTCTCTGAGATACCTGGGAGCCTTGTGGCCAGCTGCTGGGGAGGCAGATGGTGAAGCTGCAGATACACGTGGTCCTTGTCTGGACCGACACCTCTGAAGGAATAAAGTTACAGCAGAAGAATGAACCATTGTTTCAAGACTGAACGCTTCATGGTGCAATGTTTTAAATGTGTGAATGGATCTGTTTCTGCATACACGGCTGCATTTGAAACACGGAGGTGGGGTCTTACCTGCCCTCTCTGATCTCTATGGTCATGGAGCGGGACACCACGTCTCTGGAGGCCAGGTCTTTGGCGTTGGGTGCATAACGCTCCATGAAGCGCTCTCCCTCGCTATTGATCAGAATACCTCCCTCGCCACGGCAGCCCTCTGTGATCAGACAACCTGCTCCGTAGATCCCTGTCAGGATCACAGGTCAAAGAGAGACTTGGTTTGGCTGAGAATACAAGACACCGTCCAGAGAGAGAGTCACTTCATGTGGAACACAGTCTTTCCCAGAGTTCCTAAAGGTAACCTATAAATCAATAGATGTGTACAGGTTACTGCATAAAGAAAGTTTACATCGGTACAAGGAATGAAGATAGTTCACGGTCGTCCAGCATTTTAACTCCATATAGACATTAAATCAATCAATCAATCATTATGAACATAAAAATACTTTATCGTTGTTCAAAATTCTGCATCAGTAAAAACATGTGTGGGTAACTCTGGAGTAAATTTCTGTTCATTTAGACACAAATTTGAACAAGAAACGTCAGTAATCATGTTCTAAAATAAAACCTACAGTGTTATAAAATACCAGCCTTTTTTCTCTTTTTTGAAAAGGAACAGATTTATTTAGTCCGCCATTAGATTTTACAATAAAATATTTACATAATATGGTTTTGTGTTCTCGCTTAGGCAGTAATGTCAACACAAGAAGGCTGTTATCATCTGATAAAAACTATGATAAATCTAAAGGTACGTTCTCCACAGGTTATGAGAGTCTCATTCTAGAGCATCACAAACAGAGGCAACACTCAGAGCACCTCAGCCGTTAGTGACCACCAGAGGCTACATCACTGAACTACCTCATCTATAACTCAAGATTATAAAGATGACCACTTGTATTAATGCAAATGAGGAGGGGTTCTGGTCTGGACCCACTCATGCACCGCCTGAATCTTAACCACAGACAACTGGAGACAACCCCCCCCAGTGAGTAAAATATGATGTATACACGATTGATCTCAAGTGAATTAATATCATCCAAATATCCCAAAATCAGTCCAGTTCTTCCTCACACCAAGGTCTATGTTGGTATAAGAATAGAAAGATCCATGAATTAGTTTGAGTTCTTGCATTAAGATGAAGGATCTGCGGGGGAAGCAGCAGTGGTGATTCCATAATATCCCCTTTTCAATGGTATAATTAAGAATAGCAACAGGCACCATACATAAAGACAGCATGAGACAAAGTCCACCTGGGTCATTTCTGTCTCATCTCACTACGACTACTAGACAGTACAATAATGGACTTTGAACTGGTACTGACTAAAAAACTTTCATCGTGGACACTACTGTAAGAAATCTGGAGGCGTCTTTAAGGTATGACCAAGTCTGCTGTTAAAAGTTGAGAGCGTCACTGTGTTTAATGGGATACTGTTTCTCACCGGTGGGATGGAACTGTACAAACTCCAAATCCTGGCAGGGCAGACCAGCTCTGGTCACCATAGCGTTTCCATCTCCAGTACTGGTGTGAGCAGATGTGCAGCTGAAATATGTTCTTCCATAACCCCTGGAAGGACAGGTAAAACACCTCCATCACCCTTCCAGTAGAAACAGGGTTTTTCACCAGACTGAACTATTAATGAAGACAAATGGTTAACGGTGTTTCACCTACCCAGTAGCAATGACAGTATTCTGGGATCTGAAGCGGTGGATAGATCCATCCTCCATGCAGAGGGCAATCACTCCTTTACACTCTCCGTTTTCCATCAGCAGGTCCAGGGCAAAGTACTCAACAAAGAAGCTGGTGTCATAACGAAGTGACTAAACAGAAGGCAGAGAAGCAGAAGATGCAGGAAATGAGGTTAAATGGATCTCCATACAACTCAGAGCTCTCTTGGGTTGCATGAGTGTGGGCATACCCTTCCATAGAGTGTATGCAGCAGTGAGTGTCCTGTCCGGTCTGCCACACAGCAGCAGCGGTGGGCCTGGCCTCCTTTTCCATACTTGAGACTCTGACCTCCAAAGGCTCTCTGGTAGATCTTACCATCATCAGTGCGGCTGAATGGCATGCCAAAGTTCTCCAGCTTATCAAAAGGCACAGAAAAACTAGTTCATGCATGTAAAAGGAAAGAGCAATTTCTATAGTGTGATGTAAACACAGCAATGTAATACTAAATAAAAAAGCCTGGTACATTTCCGTAATTAATGAAAAACATTTTTAAGAAAAGTTTAAAACACATTACACTTCAAGTTGAATAAAATATACAGAAATGCATACAAAACTAAAAGTTCTACTTCATGTGTATTTTTATTTTATTTTTTAATATATTGCGTTAAAAGTGACGACATTATAAAATAACATTACACCAGGAAAATGTCTGAAATATGCTTCAGACAAAATTACCATACTTTGGTTGAGTCTTTGTAATTGCGAGTTAAAATGAAAACCAACGTGCAGAGGACTTTACCTCCACCACGGCTGCAGGAGCCTGCTCCGTCATGTAGTGGATAGCATCCTGGTCTCCTAGCCAATCAGATCCCTTCACTGTATCGTAGAAATGCCACCTCCAGTCATCATCCTCCATGTTCCCCAGAGCTGCATTGATCCCACCCTGTCACACAGGTTAATATCAAATCATTGAATACATTAAAAGTGCAGAATTTGTTTAATCACAGTCAAATGAACACAGAGGGATACGAGACTGATTGAATTCTGAAAAGAAAAAGACAAATGAATGAAAGGCACCAAAAAGAAAAGAAAACCTGTGTTCCTACCTGAGCAGCAACCGTGTGAGACCTGGTGGGGAAGAGCTTAGTGATGCAGGCAGTGTTGAAGCCAGCCTCTGACAGGCCAAATGCTGCACGAAGTCCAGCTCCTCCAGCTCCTACTACCACAGCGTCAAACTCATGATCCACAACCGGGTACTGAGTGGAGATCTGGCAACAATGGAAAACGTTCCAATAAAGAGCACATAGTGGAAGCGTAATCTGTCATAAAAGTGTGGCAAGTGTGAATAAATTTCCAGACATGTTTAAGGCTGGTGTATCACATGGCAGCAATGACCAAAGGGATAACAGTGTCCCCTCATACTAGCACACCAACAACCCCAAACAATGCCAGTTTACAGAGAGGAGCAGGTGAAACTCACATCATCTGATACTTTGCCATTGTTTCTCTTGCCATAGATGGAGAAATGAAAGTTCCTGGCGCACTGAACTGCTGCAGCAGGAACCTGACAGAGACAGTGCAATTGATGTTAGTGGACAATAATAACAACAAAATTAACAGTTTCACCTTTAGTTATCTGCAGCACATTGAGGGGAGGATGATCCATAATCAGACTGCTATCATGAACAATGAACTCATTTCCTCTATGACACACAGAGTGAGCATTATAACTCGTTCAGCAACAGACTGGAACACCCATGCTGTTCATGAGGCTTTCTGGAGCACCTTTGAACCACGTGCAATAAGACTGTTCATTAGCATCCATTAATTATGTGCCAATAAGAGCCATAAAATCCGCTTCATCAATAATCTTTACTTGTGCAAAAATAGGATATAAAAACTCAGAGTATAAGGTGCCAATTTTATTAAGTATGTATAATAGTGCAATAAATGATGATGTTTACAATTTAGTTTATTTTCTATTGATGCTATAATCAGAAATATTCATTCATACTAGAGTAGACCTGTCACAATTCTTACATACTTGTCTAATTGCAGTTATTTGAAATACTCACTATTATTTTTCATATTAGTGATAATCATCTCATCTGTAAAAAAAAAGTTTAATGTGAGAAAAACATTAAACTGTTTTTACAGATGGTGGTGTTAATGTCATCATGATTCTCTTAATGTATTGTTCAAAATCTATTTTAAATTTATTTTCTCTGTGCCCATTTGTAAATTTGTATCATTTATCATGCAAAATACTTGTATGTTTGCATCATTTTCTTTATTTTGCTTGCATATTAGGTTACATTAGGTATTGTTGTACTGCCTTTATCTTTCTGCTATCTATGGTGCATAGGTATCCTACCTGTCTAACTAATCCCATACACTTACACACGGTACAATCCAGTATAATTATTCTTCTGCTTTTCAGCCACACCTGAGCAGCAGCAGATAATGAACCAGAGGAACCGTTAATCAATCAAATGACGTCAGACGTGATGAAGGCGGCTTATTGAAAGCATCTCAACAACACGAGCATCATAACTCTTCCATAACAGTGTAACTGTCGCATTATTCGCTAATCATGGAACAGAATTTACATCATACTTTAGATTTGATTAACATTCCAATAGCCGTGGTATGATTATAAAGATAACTTTTGTCTAAAGTTGCCTTTTAACATGTTTTCATCTAGCTAACAGCACAGACGCTAACCATGTTTGCCACAAGGGCACCTGAGGTGACGATTATAAACAGGCTGAAAAAACTCAATAATGTTGACACTGGGCTGAAAACATTAGTCTTGATATTTGAATCAGAAAAATTAGAAGTGTTGTAGGACTCGCAGAATAGCTTTTATTCACGGTGTCACATTGAAGCTACATAACACTGGTTACGCAAGTATGTTGGTTATGAAAGCAGCAAAACGGTCAACGCTAAGAAGCAGACATGTCTATATTCATATAAAGACAAATATATCAGTTAAATATTACACATTAATTGCCATTACTTACTGATTTTGTTTTATAAATTAACCTTTTGGAGAGGAGACGGGACGCTACACGAACACTCGCCATGTTGTCGGCTGAAGAAGAGGCGTGACGCAGTTTACGTATTATGTTACGCTGGACTACACCACTTTCAACAAATGGGGGTATCGCTTATTAAACACCAATTATTTATCCTCTAAAAAACTTTTGTTAGTCAATTTCTAATACTAAAAATACTCTAAAAGATTTTCATATTTTTAATCAAAGTATTAACATTGCGACCAAAACGTATGGATGCATACTTATATGAATACATTTCCACGGTCTAACCTGAGTAGGTACTGATTCAGTGTCAAAGCGTGAGACTTGTGTAACCAGAGGGAGCAGGAATAAATGTATAAGTGACCTAGACTTTTCACTCAAGGTGAGACACAGCACCATACTACAACGGAACTACACAGACACGTGGTCGGGCTTACAAAGCTGTTGTGCCCCGGTTTATATTTGTATAAATTGCTGTGGCGAGCGTGAACCAGCATGCTATAATGTCGGCTAGCTTGTTAGCTCTAAGCTAATGTTGTTTATTGGCTGTCCAACCAGTCAGATTGCTGGAGCTGCCAACAAGGGGTAATACTGACAACATAACTACTAACAAAGCTGCAAATCTAACGTTACTTCACACTTAACGTGAATAAATGACACAAAAACAGATTCATCGTGTTCATTTTAAATAATTCGAGCAATTTCAGTCAATTGTAATGACAAAAAAACACACAGTGTTGTGCATTTGACTGAGAGGATACTGCAGTGAATATTGTGGTTTATTGTTTTAGCTATATCACTTTGTACATGTTTAAAACATGTGCTCGTTATTAAAACCTTACTGCCTCCGTTGTTTATAGAGGCTGGTGGTTAGTTTGGGTATCAGTGTGCTAGAAGTGCTGATGAAAGTGCACTGCAGCATCTGAACCTGTTATATGATGTCGTATTTAAATGACTTATGAGAGTCAGAATTTTGACATTAACTCTCTCCTGTAATTCACCTCATTGGACCACCAGGCAATCCACTTTTTATTCCATCCTAATCCCCTCTAAGGTGCATTCCTCATGAAGCCACCAACACACCTTGTCTTGGCTGTTGGTAGTATTTGTAAAATATAGAATTGTTCAGTGCTCACTTAGATAAACCTCCCAAACCTCACCCTGAAGAAAAACACCATGACTAAATTGAAAATAATTGTACAAAATAAGATTTGAGGAAGGTGCATTGTCAGAAAAGCTGACCTTCTAAGACTTTCTTGGTATTTTTTTGAGGATGTATAACCTGTAAAAGAATCTGTAATCTCACTTAAGCGGTACTTTATGATGCATTTATAACCTCCTCCAAGGAGGTTATATTTTCACCTGTGTGTTTCTTGCATTGTTTTTGAAATGACAGACTAAACTACTGAATGAATGTCCATGAGGATGGATTTTGGACTAACCCCGTTGGATTGTAGTTGGAGTCTGGAGAACCGGACTAATTCAATATAGGTTGTCAGAACATCTGCATTATCAGAAAACAATTCATTGATTCTTCTGAAAAAGTCAGGAATATTTAAAGGTGTTTGGTGTCTATTAATGTGGACTCAAATAAAAATTTGAATCCACCAGACTTGAATGTTTGACTGCTACAGATCCGGTAACCTGTATTAAGGTTAGAGGGCAAAGAGCGTGACGATGAAGAAGGTTTGATTTAATGAACTGGGACTGTCGGGCCTGACTGTCACTCTAGTATGAATTATATTTTGTTATAATTTTGTATCAAAGGTACATTTGTCAGTTGAATAGTTTTTATTTTCTAGCAAAAACAAGTCATTAAAAGAAACAACCGCAGAAATTCGGGACCTGTCTGTTCATTTTTGCGGTACTTGAACTTCTTCCATTCAGAAATCACCGGCAGTTTGAAAAGCTTCGCTTTCAAAGCAACTTCCCCAGCAGTATGTTGTGTAAACGTGTTGTGACTATAATGTTTGGTCTGTCATTTGTGTATGTAACAGCAGCCTCCATGAATAACTTGAATGACCCTCCCAGATGGAACATCCAACCGGACCCTAGAGGAAGGGGGGCTGGGCCCGGTCATGGGAACCAATGGAACTATGCCTTGCTGGTCCCGATGCTGGGACTGGCTGCCTTCCGTAAGTTGCAGGAGGACATGTGACTGACGGTTTGCTGTCAAGGGAACAGAGAGGATAAAACATTTGTTCAGCTGGATAAAACCTACCACCACTACTAAAAGCTCTTACATGAGTCTCTGAGTAATCAGGAAATAATCTCAGACCCAAAGAAAACACACTTAACGCTGCTGTGGAGTTTCCTTTTCTAATGGGCCTGAAGGAGGATCTCTGGATGCTCATAAAACAGCAGTCATACAGTTATTTGACACAAATTATGTTTACATGTTCTTCGAAAAATGTTCACCAAAATAATATGAGACCAGCAGAGGGCGCTGACATTCCTTTATGATACACGTTATGATTGACACATCTGTAACTTGAAAACCTTCCATCATCAGCAAACACAAAGCTACGTGATGACAGATTACTCACACATAGTAACAGATTACTCACACATAGAAACAGATTACTCACACACAGTAACAGATTACTCACACATAGTAACAGAGTACTCACACATAGTAACAGATTACTCACACATAGTAACAGAGTACTCACACATAGTAACAGATTACTCACACATAGAAACAGATTACTCACACACAGTAACAGATTACTCACACATAGTAACAGAGTACTCACACATAGTAACAG
>VRLP01009297.1:0-13296 GCA_009660295.1 Lophius piscatorius
TCTATCTATCTACCTATCTATCTATCTATCTATCTATCTATCTATCTATCTATCTATCTATCTATCTATCTATCTATCTATCTATCTATCTATCTATCTATCTATCTTTATTCTATTCTATTCTATTCTATTCTTGTGTTGTACAAGCAATCCCCCTGATTAAACTCCTCACATTAAATGTGAAGTTATGCGTGAAAAACAGTGATTTCATTAAAAGCTCCCCCTAGTGAGTAAAACATGAATTATTCATGTAACATGATAGATCTCAAGATACAGTAGATCTCCTCCAGTCGATTAATCTGCACCAAACTTGGACTAAATTGGATAAACGGTTGACAAAATTATAACTTGAAAACATGTGGAGATACAGCTCCCTCTATTTGCAGGAGTATGCAACTGACCTTTCCCAAAATCGTCCCAGCTCTTCCTCGCACTAGGTTCTATGTGGGTATGAAATTGAAAAATTGTCCATGAAATAGTTTTTGAGTTGTGCCGTTAAACATGAAGGATCTGGGGTGGATTCTAAAGACCCTGTCAGGAAGTAAAAAAAACAAGTCGACAAACGCTTCCTGCACCTGGAAGCCGAAGATAAGGTAGAAGTTGGGAGGACCGTGAAATGAACATTATGGACAATTAACTTGAAGATGGACATCATCTACAGAGGGTGATGTCTTCTGCCGAAGAAAAAAAGTGAACTAAATGAACATACCTTTTGAATATTGTCTTTGTTTATTGGTTATAGTAGCTTTTAAAGTCTCAGCAGTAAGGGGTGGGAAGGTTACAGCCCTTTTTTGGTGTTGTGTAGTTGATGTTCTCATGATTTGGTTGTTAGGTGAGATGATGTCTTCAACTTGTGAATTAATAAAATTTTAAAATTTTAAACCCTGACTGATCAGCTGTTATAATGAGGAAGAGCCGGGACTGAGTTTGGGTCCCTTTGGAGAACATGTGTAGCGGAGATGTTGGATAGTAGACTTGAGTTGTATTTTTTATGTAATTTTAAGTGAGAATGAATGAAGGCAACAGAATCAGAGTCTGCTGTTATTTGGACTTTTGGACTGTCTAATGAGAGATTGAAGAAGCAGAGGTCTGCAAAGATGGCACAGACTTAGAAAAAGTTATATTTAAATAAAGTTTTTGAAAAAACAGGTATTCCCAACAGCGTAAACACTTTTGACAGTGTCAGAAATGAGAAATAGGACAGAAAGGAAAGTTTCTTTTTGAAGCTCCTAGGCAGAATTTTTTTTTTTCTAACAACATGCTAAATAGACCGAAATTTGCTGTCTTGATCATTTCAGCCATTCTGTGGGCTGAAACAACTTTAAAAGAAAGGGACTAGCGTATCTGGTCTTGAAGGGTCTGGGAGGACGTGGACATCAATGGTCTACTTAGCAGAGAGAATTTTGGGTAAGCTAGCTACGTTTGAGTTGGAATATTAACTTGTAAGCTAACACTGGTCTGATAGCAGTGAACATTTCATCATTTCCTTTTTTCAGTTGCTACCAGCCACAAACGGCACTTTCTACTTCGTGAATGCTTATTTGTTATCCACACAATGCGTTGTGCCGCCATGGCAACTCAGATTCTGAGTAGCCACTTGTCACAGGCGCAGTGAGAAAAGAAAGGGAGTCAAGACCCTGCTTCTACTATGCTTGAATCAGTCGACCAAACTTCGGACACATCAGAAAACCATGTGATGTCCAACGGCCATCCCGGAGCTGCTGAATGGTCTGTATTACCCCTCATACAGTGGAGCCGGGCAATAGGCCAAACAGTGTTGAGGCTCATTATCAGGCACGAAAGCTTAACCCTGTCTTAGAGTTAACAATGTAAACTAATTCAGAAGTGTTAGTTTTAACACGTTACCTGTGGTTTCCATAGAAACCCTGGCTCGGGGTTAACTTACATTCTAAGGGTCTTAAATATGTGACTTCAAACTGGCAGTGCAGAATGAAAGACTTCATCTCAGAGCAGAGACAAAGAGAAAAAGAACAGGAGCCTAATATCTAGAGACTTAAATCTAGAAGCCCTCCTCTCAGCTGAGTCCGAAACAAACCTGCTGTTTCTTATCCTCCATCAGTCAAACACAAAGAACCGTCGTTACAGGAGAAATAAATAGTTCCAGTTACTCAGCCAGAACAACAGAGGGGTAATCAAATGAATTACCCCGTCCTGTCAAACACTGTCTCATAATAATGATGTTGGGTTCATGCCTTGAAGAGAACTCAGATGTTTGTGAGGGGTTATCTTGATGATGGTGTAACCACAGTATTGGCCCCCCCATAAATCAGCTCCAATCACAGAGGAGTTTGGTTCAGCAGTATGTGCGATCCAAAGGATGCTGACATACCTGCTAATATCAGACATTCATTACCTTGGAACCTCTTATCGTATTCAGGGTCAGGGGGACTGGAACCTATCACAGCTGACATTTGGCGAGAGGTGGGGCACAGGAGAGTTGATTCTCGCTCACTTACGTGTCATATTAGTACGTTAAGGTTCAAATGTTGCTTAGCGTCGAAGTCAATAGTCAGAGTTTATTACACCAGTGTTAATCCAACTCCAAAGAGAAATAATTAAGCTCCGCCCACAAGAAAAAAAGGAGTCACCCTGAATGAGGGAGCTGAGAACCAGATAACCAACAGAAACCGCTGTAACCGCTGTTCTCTGAGTGAAGACACCGTCTTTCCATCAGGTCACACATCCATTCGGTAATGGAGTACAGATGGAAAAGTATCCGATTACTACGGAATGATTATCTGGATGAGAAGATGGCCCTGATAGCGATCTCTAGCTTTATTTGATCTTTAATGTTATTATTATCGTAATTCCATATTAGGAAATGTATGGGAATAAAACACACATCAGAAAGAGTTACTGCCGTTCCCTCGTAGTGTAAAATATTCAACACTTTTTAAAGTTTAGTTTACACTCCATGTAGTGTGGACCAGTAGAAACACTCTGAGAGATTCACCACTTCATCACAGCACAAACAAAGAGAGAATATTTGTTTTTTCTCGCACTTTGTCTTCTGTTTTTCTCCTGTGTTTCTTATTATTAAAGAAGTTTAAAATACAGCTATTTAATAGTAAAACATACATAAGCTTTTTTTATTAAGACAATGATCAGAAGACTTGATATGCAATACTGGAAATAAGAGAAAACAAACAATATTGTAATTGTTTTAACTCGACCAAAGCTTGACTCAAGTGGAAAAGGATGATTTAATAAGATTAAACATGAGGACTTTGACTAAAACTCAGATTCTGTAGTAACAGCAGAAATTCACTGTAAAACACATTTTGTGATGTTTTGATTGAGATGTTTGGGTGTTAGTGTTTGTGTGTGTGAGTGTTTGTGTTTCTATGTGTGTGTGTTTTTCTGTGTGTCTGTGTGTGTGTGTGTGTGTGTGTGTGAGTGAGTGTATGTGTGTGTATGTGTGATTCCTCATGGCTGTCTCATTGTCCTCACCACTGCGAGACAAAGGGTTAAGTAAATGTTTGGGGAAGATAAGACCACTCACCCTGACAGGCAGCAGACCCCGCTGCTTCAGGGGACCCAAACCAAAATACACCCGTCACACTCCGGCCCGTGGGCTGCACACCCACCGACACCCATCCAGTCTGCATCTGACAGTCAGATTGAACATCCTTCATCTTAAATGTATTTAATAAGCATCTTCTCTGAGAGAACGTCTAAAGAGTCACAGACATGATGGACGGCCCGCCCCCTACAAGGGGGTCCAGATTTAAACCTGGAGGAACCCTGAAACTCTGATTCCCGCTGTCCACGGTCCCACTGCTGAGTGTTCAATAGATGATAAAATGGGGGTTATAGTTTAGTATCATGGCGGATGAATCACTGGTGTGATGCCTTAAGTCATTTTGAGAAATTAAGCTCTAATGAACTTTCGTCAGGAAGACGATCCCCTTTCACACCCGGCCCTCAACCCCTCAGTCTGGGGCATCAGTTCTTGCTGCCGTCTGTTTAAACATAATTCTCTCCATCTATCTAGATCCTTCATTCTGCTGTTACATTCATCCTCCGCCTCCCCATCTCCACCCAGCCCTCACAGATCCATCAACTCGGTCATTCATCAGTCTCAACAGAGTCATCAGCCACCACCACCAGTATTAACACTCCTATGGGGGACGTACCTGCTGAAGCTCGGAGCAGACATCCTTCAACCACAAACTCCCTTTAGAGTCTGAGAACAAAAGTCTTTGTGATCAGACAGTATAATCCATCTGACATAAAGCCATGCATGTCTGAGATGATGATGTCACCACCACTTCACTTAATACTGCGTTTAAAGTCCAGAGCAAACAGGAAGAACTTGCAGTGTGTTACTTCATGTTATCAGAAGTTTTACTTTAACACACCAGAGAGACTCCAACCAGGAAGAACCAGGCAACCAGGAAGGACCTACATTCTGCTCCTGCGTGACATGGCATATATTCATACCAGTTTTTCTTTTTTCTATCATTCTCACAGCTTTCTATCTCACAACAATGTTTTCGGTTGTGAAGATGTTTACATATTGGAATGATCTTTCCCTCATTTCTGTTCCTGATCTTTCCCTCGTTTCTGTTCCTTTTCTCTTTCACTGATTTGCTTTTACCTGATTCATCCCCAAAATGTTACCCACCAATGGTTCCACTGCTGACTCACTCATTTCCTCTCTGGAAATAACACTATCTTAACAGAGAGAGGTATTTTCTGAACATTGCAGATCATCTGAGAGTTTAGCAGGGTTGTAGGTCTCTGGATTAGCACATTAAAGAAGAGTTCTCCTGGACTTTTCATAAAGACTATCCACCCTAATTGAGGATAGTAAAGAAAAATACACCTGCTGGACTTATAATGACCTTTACCAGATGTAGCAACCCAGAACTGTGAGCTTCATCCCATCTGATTGTGATAAAATGTTTATCTCCATTATGATACCATCATCTGTTGCCTGTTCACCTGTTTACCTGTGTACCTGCTGAATACTGTAAAGTAGTGACTCCAGAACATTCTACTAATGTAAAACATCCTTCATAGAGCAGATAGTGATCGGATCCTGTGTGATTTCTGATACATCTTAAAGCAGAGGTTGAATTTGCTCTCTGGTCACTGAAAAGTATAGATGTCCATTTCTGTCCCTGAGCAAAACTGGTTCTGTGGACCCACATGCATAAGAGCAGATGCAGTGAGCAATTTAATGCTTCAAAGTCCACGATCTAAATGCATAATCCATGAGACAGGCAGCAGGTAGAACCAAGAAGCAGGTCCACCGAGGTGAGAAAAACCCGAAAACACAAGGAGCAAGGAGAAATCCAAAAGAAGCAATCAAGATGGGAAAACGTCCTTCAAAAACAGAAAAAAACAAACTGACAGTTGGAGCATTACTAAGAAGAAAAATCCATATTAAGACGTCAAAGTTATATAAGTTATATAATGGGCTTCCAAACAGTTAGAAGGATTTGTTAGTTGCTAGCCTCCATGTTTGAGCTACCAGCCCCCAGAATGACCAAGTGTCCATTAATCATTGTCACAGTGTGCCGGGCTTTTAGAGGTTCTACAACTGATGTAAAAGTTCTTCTGCAACCCAGGCTGGCATTCTGGTATACAGAGAGAGACCTTTAGTTTTCCAACAGATTAGCTGTTCAGGTAAACAGTTAATTTAAGCCCCGCAGCAGAAACATGGAGCCGTCAAACTGTTTACGAATCCTCATTCTTTCACAGAGACCACAGCAGCGAAAGAGCGAGAGAAAGAGAGACAGAGAGAGAGAGAGTTCATCCAATCCATCCAAAGCCTTCAGCAAGGATCTAACACTGTAACCATGACAACAGAATCTCCTGTGTCCACAGTTTTAACTAATTCCTCGCATCAGGATTCGGTCAGGAATAGTATGGAATCATCATTGCCCCCACTGATCCTTAACGTTTGTGCTAAAACTCAAAAAACTGTTTTATTGATCGTTTTCTAAATTTACCCCCACATTAACCATATAGTGAGGGAGAACTGGGGTGATTTGGGGAAAGGTTAGTTGTATATATTTATCACCAGGGAGAGCGTAACCTTCCAAAAAATTTTGGGCAATAACTTCACAACCGTTGGTTAAGTCCAAATTTGTTGCTCAGGACTCAACCGGAGGAGTACTATCTAGTACTTATCTAATTTTACTCATAGTTTACTTTACCTTACCAAAAGCTATGCTATAACTGCATCTCTTCTAAACTGTTAGTCTGATTTTGTCCAAATTGACTGCCTGAAGGAGATCTAACATATTAACATATCAATAAAATATGACATATGAAATTGTAATTGTTCATATTTCCATTACTTCCCAACCATATGTCTGAATATGTCGAAATGGGCTCATATGAATCAAAATAAGGCGATCTATCTCGTTTCAACATAATTTCAGTAGTGTTGTTCATATTTTAGCCACTAGGGGGAGCCTTTTGTGGAAAACGCTGCTTGTCGTCCATAACGTCCTAACCATGAGATCAGTAGTGTCTAAATTTAGCTCCTTCGAATTGAGTCAAGGAAATCTGTCTCGTACAATGCAGGGGATTGGGTCTTTTCATGGCTATCCCCTTGCTGTCAGGGATGACAGCTTAGTACTGGACTATATATACCTTTGTACGTACAGCTTACTTTCCAATCTATGTATTGTTGTATATTTACGCCATTTAAGTGTCTCCCTTTTTGGTTTTTGATCCTTTCCTGCTTCACGGACACAACCGGATTCTGGAATTTAGATTTTTTTTTTTATTGATTATTTTTGATTGACATTACATATTTGATTAAGTCTCTAAACTGCTTCTGCTCTGTCTCTCTCTGTTTCTACATGTGGGTCCAAACTCTGGTTCTACTACATCCTCAGATCAATCTATCTATCTATTATTGGTCCTGAAACCTGATGATGACCTCTGACCTCTGGCGGATGACATGAGTCACTGTGAAAATGTATTTCTGAACCCAGTAAAAAAAAACATTTGGATCAATTTCTCCAGTCCATCAATCACCTCAGAGAGGATCCGTCTTTCTGTGTGAGTCGGTGGGTTCGCCTCATTATAAAAACACATCCCGCCCTCTGTTATTCTGGAGGCCAGAAACATCAGACAGATGTAAAAAAAAAAACACCACCCACTCACTGTGGAATCCCCACTGACTCGCTCATTAGTGGCGGCTGCAGATTGGGAGTTTCAGCGGGTAATAATAACCTCCTCCCTCCCTCACTCTCTCTCTTCTTCCCTCCTTCACTCTCTCTATCTCCTTCTCTCTCTCCTCTTCCCTGCTGGGTTTTATCTGAGCTCCTGCTCAGTGTCCTTCTGTCATGTCTTGATGTGATTTATGTCAAAGGCTGTGAAGTCAACTTATCTCCATCCTCCTCCTCCCCTCCTCAACCCCTCTCTCCCCTCCTACAGAGGGTCGGCTCCCTCCGTCTCAGCCAGCCTGGCTCCTTCAGCTCCGACAGGAAGGATAGGTTTGCTAGTGAAAGAGAAACTTCCTCTCTAGACATCCACCTGTTGTTTAAACTGTAACCGAAGCATGTTTCCGGGTTTTAACGACTGATCGGCTTCTGCAATAAGAAAAACGACAGAGCTGCATGAAGCTGGAGAGATCACGTCATGTGTCCAGTCTCTGGGGTCTGCAGTGGGACGGCTAGAGCTGAGGAGTTAGAACGTATATCATCAAAATGCAAGATTAGAGGTTCAAACCCTCTTCATGCTGTAGGGTCCTTGAAGAAAACCCTGAACCCTAATCTGCTCCTCGGGCAGCTCACATGCTCCGCCCTCTGCTCTTCAGTAATGGGTCAAAGATAATTAATTTCCCTCTGTTGTACTATGAAATAATTAATAATTGATCTATTCTTCCCAAAAGCTCAATAATCTGGATTGCAGTTAGTTTTTTCTTTTTGTTTTGTTAAATTTGAATAAAAAACACTGATTGATGTCACAGCAAAAGATTGGAGGGTGTGAATATAAGGTCCCTCTCGTGGAAATAGGTGGTATTTCTAAGCCAAAATCCCATTTTGGGTCAATTGTCTATCACACTGGTCCAAATGGAGATTACTCCTGGTCCTATCCCACAACAACTGCGTAGAATAACATGAACTATGTGGTATTTCTATGAAATTTGATGCAGTAGTTTTCAAAGAGTTTTGGAGAAAACCACTGATTTTTTTTGTTTCTTGGTGGTTCTGTATATTATGATGTTTAGAATCTTTGATCTAAAAACAACAGCTGAGGATAGAAATATTGGTATTTTTTGTCTTTATTTACAGATTATTCACACATAGTTACTGATTACTCACATATAGTAACATATTACTCAAACATGGTAACAGATTACTCACACAAAGTAACACGTTACTTTCACATAGTAACAGATTAATCACACACAGTAACAGATTACTTACACATAGTAACAGGTTACTTACAATTAGTAACATTTTACTCACGCAGTCACATACTACTCACATATAGTAACTGGTTACTCACATATAGTTAGATTGCTCACACATAGTAACTGGTTTCTCACACGTAGTAACAGATTACTCACACATACTAATAGATTACTTACACATAGCTACTGGCATAATGCTACTTTTAACTTAAAATAACAATGAGTAGAAAATTATTCATAAATTAATGTCTTTTCTCCTGAGGGATGCTCATTATGATGATTATTGCAATATTGGACTGTATTTTGAGTGTTTGTATGGGTGTGTGTGTGCTTGTGTCTAAGTGTGTGAGTGTGTGTGTGTGTGTTAGTGCTTGTGTGTGTGTGTGTGTGTCTGGTCTTTTGATGTGCTTTTAAAAAGCTCCATCCTCTCTGCTTTCCCTCTCTCTTGACAAATGTTTATTAGTCGTGAGATGCTCTCGGAGGACCTGACGTGTCTCTCAGTGTTCGTCCTTAAAGAGAGAATAATCGTCTTTAAAACAAATAGTCAGACGACAGGAAGTGGAGGAGAAGCACAAACTGAAGTAGCCCTGCAGAGAACAGTTTATGACTTTTATCACGGTGCTGGTTGGATGAGTACGCTCAACAAAGGAATGACTTCAAAGGATGGATGAAGAGCAGCAGAAGAGATGATGAAGAGTAAACAGTTGGAGAAATGACACAAAAGACAGAAGACAGAGAAAAACACCTTCATCGTTATCTTATAATCCCACTGCTAAATGTCATTTTTATTTTACATGTTCATCTTTGTTCGTCTGTTCTTCTGGTGGCTGTTATACGCCTCCTCCACCTCCTCGTCTCCACCCAATCTCCTCTGATTCACCGACTTCATCATTCATCGGCCCCATCAGATTCATCAGGCAACACCACCAAAACTGGTGGTCACCTATGGATCATAATCTCTCTGATGAGTCTCTGGGGCCTTTCTCACATTTTCACAGCAAACGGTAATGCATAATGGGTCGGAGAGTGCCACCTCTTGAAAATGCTACCCTTTCTTTTAGTATTAAAAAGGGATTTATTAGGAAGGATGGTGGTGGTGAGGTAAAGGCTGAAGCTCCTGGCAGAAAACCAGGCTCCAGAATATGGGTTGGACTCAGAAATAAACTCAAACAGCAAAATAGTTTTCATAGGAAAATATCAGAAACACATCTTAAGCTGAAAAATCTGAGGCTTAGAGGAGAGTCTGGTTCCTCCGGTTCCTCTGCTGCAGGTGGAGGATTGATGGCAAAAAGGTGTGGAGCCAAACCAGGAGGCAGGTGTGCGGGACAAAACGACACAAACAGAGAGAGAGAGGGGAAGGGAGGAGATAGAGGGGGAGACAGGAGGGGACGGAGGGAGAGACAGGATGGGGGGTTACAGAGGGAAGGACAGGAGGGGAGGAGATGTAGGGGGGAGAGGAGAGGGCTCTGCACCTGTTCCCGAGGAGCAGTGGGCGTGGCCTGTACAGCTCCCAGGCAGCTGAGCTGGGTTTCAAAATCTTTCCTCAGGATAGTTCAACTTGCAGGGGCCTGGGATTGAACCGTCGATCTTCTAGTGAGAAGACAAACCCTCCACCTCCTGAGCCCCCACAAGACAAAAGTGTAACGAGAAGTATACCAGAGAGTAATATCAACCAAATAATCCAAGGAAACCTGGAGGGAACCCACGCAAACACAAGGAAAGCAAACTCCACACCGAAAAGTCCCAAAGCCAGAGGTGGATTTGAACCCATAACCCCCTTGCTGACAGCTGTGCTAGCCACAGTCCAAAAACATGACTTTAGGTGCTGACTCGGTAACAGTGAATTGTGAATGTTGGTCTCTGTGTGTCGTTCCATGATGAACTGGTTCTGTCAGGTTGTACCCTGGCATTCATCCAATGCCAGCTGGGATAGGCTCCAGCCCACTGCAAACCGGAACAGGATAAGCATTCACAGAAAGTGAGTGGATGGATGGAAAATGACATTACAATAAGCTGTTAAAACTCGGATGAATCCGGCTTCATGATTGTATTTTTAGCATTTTAGCTCTTTTTTTTGTTGCAGCGTTCAGGTCATCCCGTCACTTCCAAGAGCTCGCCTCCATCTGATGCTAAATGCTTCTCCTACAGATCATCAGCAGGAGGCCTCTTATTTTATTCATCCTTCTTCCTTGTCTTTCCCCCCTCTGAACTCTATCCCTCACTTTCCCCCTCCTCTTTATGTCTCTCCTTCCTCTTCATCTCGCTCGCCTCTCCGCTGTCCAGCCATTCCTCATCCCTCTCTCCTCTCTCATTCTTCTCTGCCAGCCTCCACAGGTCCTTCTAATGATCATTTTTCAGGCTGTCCTTATCGCTCCACGAAGAGGCTAAGAAAACACTGTGATGTGGGATCCTCAGAAATCTAAATGCTGTAATTGCCTAATTACTTTTTTTCTGCCGTCGGAGAGTTCTGCTTTCTGTCAGACAGGCAGGAGCCCATAAACACCGCCAGCTATTCCCAGCATCTCGCTCAATGTCAGCGGTGTGGTGCCGTTTGATTGGCCGTACAGAGAGCAGGGTTCGACAGCTCATTGGCTCCGCCCAGGATGAATGGCCCCGCTGACAGCCAATGGGGCCACAGCAGGGTGAGAAGGCTAAGAGGGAGAGTAAACAGCATTTTTCTGGAGTCAGGGACGTTCAGGACTCGCCTTGTTGAGAATTCCTAGTAATGTTTCCAGTCGTGGTTCCCAGGAGACCTGAAGGCGTTCAGAATGGAACTGAGCGATAAGATGGTTAACCATTAATGGTAGCAACACATTGGAGATAGCGGCGTGCACGTGAACATTTGTAAAGGTTATGAGTCTTTTAGGGCATTTAAAGTGACAATTACTCCTTAAACGTCAGCGCAGACGGGGCGCCTGGAAGTTGTAGGGTGTTTGTTACATGAAGCCAAGAAACGGGGCATAAATCAGGGCAAAGCCTCAGTTTCTCCCTGCTCCGACACTCACTTCATCTGCAGCCCAGCAATCAATCTGCAGAGACGGAGAGGAGCTCGCTGGACCTGCAGAGTTTTAGCTCTGATTCTGGTCATCTCAGAACCGTCCTGTCGCCTGACCTGTTAGTTTCAGTAAAGATAGACATGTGGTTTAAATACTCTCACAGACATTTCTTTAAACTGTGTCACAGCAATGCAGCATCTGAAGCCTGAGTCCAATGAAATAAGTTTAATCAAGATGATCAAGATCTCTAAAGCGTCTGATGATAAATAAAACAGCCCGCCGTTTTATTAAAGGTTCGTGGATCCTTCACTTCAAATATTCCAGTTCTTAATGAGAGAATAACGTTAAAAATAAAATCTTTGAATAAGAAATGAGGACTTTGACAAATCATTTTGTCAAACTTTTCAAAAGTGAATATAAATAATAGTCTAAAATACAAGCAAGAATTTGAAATCCTGTTTTAATTTCTAATTTGAAGTATTAAGTTGGTGAGTACCAAAGAAAAACTTTATTACAAATAAACAACTTAAAACCAGAAATTCTGACACATAAAGAATGATGAACAGAAAAGATTCAAAAAAAGATTTAACAGTCAAAAACAAGCAAATATAATTGAAACACAATTTAAACGTCCAAGCAACTTGGATTTGTATGAGTAAATCTGGGATATTACGAGAATATATTTGTAATTTTATGGGAAAAAATGGGTACTTCTATGAAAAATTAAGTTCTGTTTTTAGAAGAATAAAATTGTAATTGTACATGAATAAAGTCAAAATATAACTAGAGAAAAGTAATTGTCTTCTGCCTGACAAAAGAGTCAGTTTGCTCCAGTACATCGGATTCCTTCCTGAGAACAGACCCGGTTTCTCACACAACACTTTTAAAGTGCTGATATTTATAATAATTTGTTGCTGATGAGCTAAATTATTTAATATTTCTTTATTTGGCAAACATCTAGTGAAGAATAACGCCACAAGATTCTCCACGTTCCTCATTTTGACTCTACTGATGTTTTCTTCTCTTATGTGTGACCTAAAATTATGCATTTAATCTCATAATCTCTATTTTTTTAATTATTGTCAGTTACTCTAAGACTCGTTTAATGGATTTCAGATGTTGCAGTTTCTAATTTTCTTTCAGCAGGGCTAATGATGACTGTCATCATTAGCCCTGCTGTCTCCAGTACATGAGGCGTGAGGTTAGACGCAGCAGCTCACTGCTAAAACATGGAGAGAAACAGCGAAAGAGAGAGAGAAAGAGAGAGAGAAAGAGAAAGAGAGGAGAGAAAATAACAGTGCAGCTTTATCAGCAGAGTGTCACACTGATCCAGGGCAGGAAGTCCGTAGGCGTCCTGTCATGGAGGCAAACGCGCACAGGAAGCCAGCTGGCACAGACAGGAAGTCAGTGGCAACACAACAACACGGCAAGCACAGTCTGGTTAGAACGCCTGCTTATTGTAAACTACTGATAAACAAACAAACAAATCAAACCGACAGACAGGACTCCGTCTGTGTGTCTGCCGGCCGGTCTGGCTGTCTTTCTGTCCGCAAGATGGAACACAGGAAGTGGGTCAGGTGACTATGAATGATTTGAGAGTGGGACATTTAATTAATATGCTATTAGACTTTGTACGATTCTGACCAAATATTTAACACAGAATAAATACCTTACTCCCCTAAAGTAAGTCGGGAAATAACAAATACTGAATATAAAAGAGTTCATACCAAAAGTATCAAAATTCATTCAAAATTTTCTAACCTTCAAACATTTCCACGTCTCCATGGTGACTACCAGGATTGATTATAAGATCTCTCTCCTCACTCACCAGTGCATCCATGGTAACGCACCCCCTTACCTAAAAGAACTACTCACCCCACTGACCTCGACACGATC
>VRLP01009298.1:0-13295 GCA_009660295.1 Lophius piscatorius
TTTTATTTTTTATTGATGCTTTTATCTGCTTTTACTTTGTAGCACTTTGAGATTTGATCCAAATGTAAAGTGCATTATAAATTAAATGTATTATTATTATTATTATTATTATAAGTTGGACTCAAAAATTCTTGATTTGATATCTTAACCTTCAGCACAATTATACTTGTACAGTGAAAATAAAAAAAATATAGATATATATCCATCTTTGGAATTTGTTCAAATCTTTTTCTTTTTTGAAAAAAGTAAAACAAAAACTACATTTTTATACGAAGCCTCTCTGGTCACAATTGTAGAAAAATATTATCTTGTAGACGTGGAAAGAATTTTTCTTTTCTTCAATTGATTTGTTGAGGATTTAAAAGAAACGACTTCCGCTTTTCAAAAAAGGTTGATTCAATGGAATTAAAATTGACTTCTTTCAATGACATATAAAAGCGCGTCATGGAAAAAATATAATAATTCTGATAGTTCTAGTGTTTGAAAACATGCTTGATCAAACGATTTATCATTTTATGGCAAAATTAGACTGTTTAAGAGATTAATAATCAAATTAAAGCAATAACATATGCAAAAAGAAATAATAATTATTTTTTTAAAGGGTTAAGACGAGGTGCAGAAGTTGTATAAGAGAGACTTCTTGACTTCTTTTCTAACAAATTTTATCTGACAGTGAGAAATGTTTACGACTGTTTATCACAACAATTGAAAATTGGACCATTTATGTGATTATTATGATAAGTTTGAAACACGTTTGTTAAGTTAAATTACTGAGTCTAAGAATTTAAGTCGAAAATATTCGTTTTAATTGTAATTCACGAAAAAAGAAAATCTTGTGGCCACGCCTTATTAAAACTTTTTTTCTTTCTTCAATGTACTGTAAAAAAAAAAGAGTTTTTTTTTTTTTTTTTATGAAAAACACCCCAAAAAAAGAAAAGTATAAGATTTGAAAACATTTGAATTTGCAAAGCTGGAATGTTTTTTATGCTTTTTAGGTCGGAAGCATGCGCTGTAAAAAAAAAAAGATGCAGATGCAGGCTGAAACAATTCTTAGAGTTCACAAACAAAGTCTCTCTTTTCTTGTTTTTTTACAGTATAGCATACTTAAACTCTGCACAACCGCCAAATTAGAATTTTATCTCTGGGGAGCCAATAAAATGAAAAACCACAACGCTGTATAAATCAAGACAAATAAAGAATTGTGTTATGTGTAAGCATTGTTAAAACATCATAGGCGTAAACGATTAACGAGAAATGAAGCGACGCCTCGTCATCGGTGCGGCGGAACGAAATCATCAAAAGAGAGGCGTCTTCTTTCTGACGCCGGACAATAACAGTTGTTACGAGGCGTTTGCTCTTAAAGGGAGAAGGTTAAGCGATGACATGAGGGACGGATTGGAACTTCAAGTCTTACGTTGTTATTAAGTGAATTAATGAATGTCTTTATTGTAATGACTTCTCCTCTCTGGAGAAATCCATCCCAGTGCTGCCCTCTGCCTTCAGTGGAGCAGATGGTTCCGTCACGTCGGGTCTCAGCCAGAACCCAGATGTTTCAGATTGACATCAGGGAATGTTTCCAATTACACAAAGGAGCAGAAGACAGGGAGTCGGTTGTTTCGTCCGAGGTTCTGTCCCGGCTGGAGGAGACATATTGGGTCACATGTGGGTCCATGCTGTATGTGACGAAGGTGTGGTCCATCCATATCTCCTCAAAAAACCACTAGGACAGAACTCCTACTCCAGAACTCACGTTTTGTGAAGCGTTAACTGGTTTCTTTTTCTTTTTTCTTTTTTTTGATTACTTTTTCAAGCTTTTATCCACATATGAACATTTAATGTTATATTTATTATGACTAAATTAAAAATTTAAAAATCTTAATAACTAGAAAAAGCACCCAGAGAGCGCAAACCTTCGCCCAGACACAACAGAACCTGAGGTTCAGGAAAACTTCATGCAGAAGCCTCCATTAATGTCTGAGTTACAGCCGCCCTCTACATCCACTGACAACTCCAACAAACTCTCTGAGTATCTCTCAAATACTCTGTAGCCGCTCGCCTCCTGCGCCTTCCTCTTCGGCGTCTCTGTTCAGCCCACTGAGCCCCCCAGTTCAACCCATCCTCTAGCTATAAGAACGGTTCTGTTATAACAAAGGAATAAACTTGAAAAAAGGAAAAAAGAAAAGAAAAGAAAAAAGAAACTCCACGAAGTGGGTAAAATATTAACTATTAGATTAAAATATGGGCTAATATTATATTGGACTATATTAATAATTAATTAATAATAATATTGGACTAAATCGGACAAACGGTTGAGAAATGATGTGCCGTAACTTTAGGAGATAAAGCTCCCCCTAGTTTCAGAAATCAATAACCGACCCATCCCAAAATCATCCAGTTCTTCCTCGCACTAAGGTCTGTGTGGGTATAACGTTTGAGAATGATCTCAAAAACAGTTTTTGAGTTATGGCCGGCAAACAGCTTTATTCATAAAAAAACTCCCCCTAGTGAGTAAAATAGGAACTATTAGAAAGAAATAAGAACATTTGGAGATAAAGCTTCCCTCAGTATTGGAAATATACAGCAATGTGGGTACAAACTTTGAAGATATAGTCCGTGAAATAGTTTTTGAGTAATCCCGGGAACACGAAGGATCCGCTACGACGACGACGATGATCGCGTTATGTCTTTTTCGTCTTACTCTCTCCAAGTCAGCTGTAGTCTGAGCTTCTCTTAGTTGTTTCGGGATGTGCAAGAAAGTTAGAAGATTAGCGGGCACGATAGTGGCTCCCAGCCCTGGTTCATGGACTAAATGTACTTATTACGGCCGGCTTGATTCGGAGACGCCAGTGAATCTCGTTTATTTCACCTTTAAGCACTTGGTCTCCGACGCAGCCAGACTCGCGTCTTTAAACTCATTAAAACAGACAGTAGAGCGCCGAGGGGGGAAATACCAGACGATTAACTTCAGTCTAGATCGGGGCTTTTATTAGCATTATTAGCTACAGGGCCCACTTATGAAGATCAAAGGTGGGGTTTTTTTCCAGTAAAGTAACTTTTTGAAGACGTTGTAAAGAGTTCTAGTCAGTGATTGTCCCTCGCTCTACCTTCATCATCATCATCCATATGTTGCACCTCTTTTCATTCCTGGCGCCAATACATTTCTAAACGTTTTCAACCATCAATATGTCAACACGCACATGCTGCAAAAGCCACAAGAAAACGTAGGTGTTGAACGAAGGACACTCAAAAGTGATGAATTTAGTGAATAAAACAGATATAACACGTAAAGTTTCATTCAAAGTCACATGACTGTACGACCCGGATGTTAAGCGAAGCTCCCGCAGCCAATCAAAATATCATAAAATGTTCATTATATCAGTTTTATTCACCAAATGATGCAATAAAAAAAGTGCGTCCCAGGGTGCATAACTTTTAAGTGTCCTCCGTAAACGCTTCCGTTGTCTTGTGGCTTTTGCAGCATTCATATTATCAAATTGATGTTTTGCTGTTTCCGCGGCTGTCGGCCAACGTAGATTTAATATCATAGTAATAAATAAACACTTTGTTTATTTTCCCTGCCGTTTGTTCTTCTGTGGATTTGATTTTTTTTCTCTTTTTTTTGGAGGTTGGGGGATAAATGGTAAGAAATAGATGAAATACTGCTAACCTATAAAAGCTGTTTGGTCATATTAGTCATCGTGTTCGAGTTTGAGTGAGTTACAACCTCAAATGAAAAACACTTATCACGTAATGTTGTTGTTGTTTGTTGTCGTTGACAGCTTCGGGGGATTGATTCAGATTAATGTGTATCTCTCTAAATTGAACCACAAGTTTATAAGAGAACGGCACGCTCACTCATAAAGAACAGAATAGAATAGAATAGAATAGAATAGAATAGAATAGAATAGAAATATGAAGAGTGGCTCCAGCTCTTTTGGAGATAAAGCTCCCCCTAGTGTTGAAAATATCCAACCGACTTTTCCCAAATTCGCTCCAGTTCTTCCTCGCACCAAAGTTTATGTAGTTATATAATTTGAAAATGATTGATGAAGTGGTTTCTGAGTTATCGTGCTAACACGAAGGAGCTGAAGCGAATGGAATAAAACGGGGAAAGTCAAGCGTTACAGCAGCTCCAACATTTATAAAGTGATGGCAGTAGTTACAAAAATAGACAAATACAGACTACAGACATAAAAAACAGATATATGATTATACTAAATACATACATATATATATATATATATATATATACATACATATAAATGGACTTACAATAATCAGATAAATGACAGTGTACAGAACATGAACATGATTTACTTACTTAGTTTTGTCATCCCATAAGAACCTGTTACACACAGCCGATAAATGAATAACCTGAAGGCAAACAAGCGGAAGAAAACATCTATTGCCCAACATTTAACAACGCAAACAATCGCCAAACCCACCTGACGAGGAGGAGTCCGCGGGGGTCGATTAAAGGTGGGCAGAAAAACGTTTTCCTTATTAGGATATCATGTAAGATTCTGGGCTCTACTGGAAAATAATGATTCAAGGTTCAGGCTTCCAATGCGACTGGGGAGAAAAAAAAGACAACAAAGAAGAATGTGCAGTAGTGTCGGCTTTCAGGTTCTCGCTGGTGATGGTATCAGATGTACTTTGGACGAGCTTGTGTTGGGTTGAGACTAGCCCTGACGTGGAATGGGTGGGGTAATGTGTTTGAACAGACAAGGTGAAATCTGCTGTAGGGATACGTGCTGAGGCAGAGAGCGGGCGGGAATGGAATTCAGCTCCAAAGCTGGAGCAGACGATACGCTGAAGATTCACTCACTCTTTGGATACAACCAATCTGTAGGACGATGGAAGCCAGCGCCAGCGATACCACAAAGATCCTGGAGAAGGGTCCCGAATACCTCCGAAGGCAAATGGAACGGGAAAGCGAGACAAAAGGGGGCATGAGTGCTGTTGAGAGACTCGCCGCCAGCAAACAGAAATATGTCAAAAGCCAACAGGTGGTCAACTCCACTCAGGAGCCCGCCCTCAGTCTGGGATCAGCCTCTGTCAGCAGCCAGGGGTCTTCTAACCGGAGCCCGAACCGTGGTGGGAATTCTGTCAAAGGGAGGAACTTAAAAGTCCCTGCAAACGGGGCGCAGAGGTCTTCAGCCGGCCAGGTGCGTCGGTCCAGCTCCAAGAAGAGACCGGACTCCATTCTGCTCTACAGGCAGAAATGTGAGCTTCTGAGAGGCTCGGCCAACGATCGGAAACACCAAATAACCCGTAAGCTGCTGGTCAGCTCCAGGCACAAAAACTCTCCGTTAGCCGAAACGGCGGATAAGGAATGCGAGGATTCGGGGAATGAGGAAAAGATCTCTACGCCAGAGGGGACAGCAAAGGAATGTGGCTCAAAAGTCGTTTCCTCTCAGTCGGAGAGGAGGAGTGAAGGAGCAGCAGAGCAAAACGGACGATCTGGGACAGCCGGGGACGTGAAGAAGAGATCTGCTGGTCTCCTGGCGGTCTCTGAGTTTCAGAGGAGATCCGGTAAAGGGGTCAGTCGTTCCCACTCAGACATCAGTTCCCGGTACTCCAAAAACTTTGCAGACTTTGACGCTTTTTTCAAGTACTGTGGCCTCGGCGGCGAGGTGATTGAGTCTCTTGGAAAGGAAAACTTCTCGGCACGCTCCAACGAAATTGCCATTAACATCCGGAGCGGCAGCATCTCGACGTCGGAGGGCGGCTTCAGCAGGCACAGCGGCGAGAGCGACGTGCTGCTGGAGGACGAGTTGCGCGAGAACATACGACAGGGGACGTCGGTCATCGAGCGCAATGCCAGGATTATCAAATGGTTGTACAGCTGCAAAAACGCCTCCGAGGCTGGAAGAAAACTGAGAGACCTGGACTGAGACCACTCCTTCCTCTACATGCGGTCCAGATACAGTTTGGTCCCCTACGTAGTCGGACCGGTGTCGCGTCAAATCGCTACATGGTTGCATTTCAATGGCAGAATTGATCGTTGCAGTGCCACTATTTCCCAGCCCTCCCTTACATGGCGCCATGGGGTTTCGCGGTACCGGTATTTTTCGAGCCGAACCCTCACGTGCTTTAGACTCTGTGGTCTATGTTTCAAGACGGGTCAGGGGGTTTGCCGACTTTGCCACAGACCCCTGACGCATCGACGTTGGCCGGTCCCCACCCTGGCGACGCAGCCCTGATGGGGCGCACTGAGGACAGTCCACTCCGGTCTCTCCTGATCCGGTATTGACCTGTAATGACCTCCCAGTTAGCCGTTCGAGGTCCGTTTGCCTCTTCCACTCAATGATTATTATATTATATTATTAATATACACAGGATTAAACACATTATGCTATAATCGCTAGCAAGAAAGTGCCCTTAAATGTTCTTTCATGTAACCTGTCTCTTAAGTCCACAATGTATGTGTCGCCCATTTCTCTCCAAGTGAAAGGTAAACATTCCATCTCTCTCTCTCCCTCTCTCTCTCTCTCTCTCTCACACACACACACACACACACACGCATACATGCATAAACTATGACGGTAAACAGACAAAAGTTCTTTAAATGTCACCTATTGGTAGCAATAAAACTAGTAAGACCATTAAATGTAACTGGAAGACGTCAGCTGGGATAGGTTCCAGCCCCCCCAACCCCCACCCGCAGGTTAAGCCATTCTGGATAATGAATGTTACAACAAATCCTCTGGGACAGGAACTGAGGGAATGATTTAATTGGCTAAAGTGCAGTGACTTCCTGTGACTGTACCTGCATCTGTAACTCCACCTGGTTTGTCCATGAACTATTTTGTGTCTTAAGTCAACCGTCTGCGTTTAAGAGGCTGAAGCAAAGGTGAGGAGGAGGTGAAGGTGTTACAGAGAAACTCCACCCGTTCAGTGTGTCTCTCACACAGACAGAAACATCCTGTACTGATGGATGATGGATGTGGACAGACCTCACTGAGCTTCAGATGCTATGCTACACTATGCTATGCTACGCTACGTTACGTTGAGTAACTTCTTTACTTCTTACGCCACCAGAACTTCTTCAGAGGCCGAGCGCTGAACATCAAGGCAGTCGTGGCGCGTGGGGCAAGACAGGGAGTGTAATAAGTTACTTTTTAACTTCTTATTCCTTTTAAAAGTAATAAAATTAGCTTACTTATTACATGGTATCGAAAGGTAATTAGTTACATTACTTGTTAAAAAGCTATATTACTTTAACCCCACCGGGGGGAAAAGTGACAAACAGCTTATAGTTTTATAATGTCTGTATTGACTTATTAACCCTTTAATGTTCTGCTCCACTGTTTGGTTGAGCTCACTTTTGAGTCACTAATTCTGACTGAAACATGTGACTGGACCCGTTTATAAAGGGACCCAGTGGCAGCTTCTACATGCTAAAGGATAAGGGGCCGAGGATGGCGCCCTGGGGGACACCGCAGGGCTCAAAATCGTGGCTATTAAGAAAGTCATATTGTATAAGGAAGATTTATTGTTTTGTCATATTAAAGCCTGTGAGGACTTACTCTCTGTATATAATTATGTAACACTATGTTACAATCAAAAAGTGTTTAATATTCGGAGAGAAATGTTATTAAATTATTAAATTAAATAAAATTATAATTTTCCATTCATCCATTATCCATAACCGTTTATTCTGTTCCATTAAAATACAACATTAGTAATAATATTACAGTAACGTCGTACTAGGTAACGCGTTACTGCCCAACCGTGTCTCTTCTTCTCTTATCTAACATTAATAATCTGACTAACTTTTATCCCATCCTAATATTCAGATGACGATTCAGCTAAAATCATCTTCTGACAAAAAAACCCCATCAACAGTTAGGAACTGAAACGTGTGCATGCCTGTGAGGCATTATTATTATTATTATTATTATTATATAAACGTGTTCTTTTATTGAGATAATGTCATGTGACAGTGTTACATTTTACCACAAGCAGCTTGAATGTCTGCCGTCTGTTTAACAATCTTTCTGACTGAAGTACTGTACAGTTCACAGAAGTGATAATAAATCAAATGCATCTTCATTTTGTTGCTTGAAATTTGTGAAAGTTGTGCGCGTTGCACAGCCTGATTATAAATTAAATGTATTATTATTATTATTATGTAGGCCGGCAGGATGTCATCTTTAATCTTGGCTGGTTCAGATCAGATCAAAGGACAGCAAACCTGTAACACGACGTCTGAGCCTCTGTATCACCACAATGTTTACAGGAAATGTGTGGGTGGATGCTGCCAGAGGCGACTGAAAACCGTTTAGGTTTGAATTTGCCCTGAAAGGCCTAAAGGGAGCAGAAGAGGGCAGTGTGCAACCACAGGAATAAAACTGATTAATGAGTAAAGCATGAAAAACATATCAAATAGCCTGGAACTATGACTGATACACAAAGCTATTCCCAGTTCATTTTTGGAAGAAAATAACAACAGATGTTCTTAAAGTTTTGTCTGCAGAGTATAATATCTAATACGCAACAAAAACTGAAGCTACAGGACTGGATCTGAAATTGTACGAATGTTTTTGTCGCTCCAGCGGAACCCAAGCAGGGTACACAACTTTACCTCTGAACACTAGCACATCATTGCACCTTTTTCCTGTACCTTAAAAGAACATTTTTGCACCCATAAATGCAAAGTGTTGGAGCCCTGGGGGACACCACAGGTCAAAGGGACCACAGGAGGAAGAAATGTAAACCATGGCTACAGAGTCCTATTCTATAAAATAGATTATTTTTGGCATATAAAGAATTTGAGGACTTACTAAACATAATTATGTAACTTGATACAGATTTTTAAAAAAAGAAAGAAGCTTTCTAATGGACTTTTTTTTTTAAATATATACTTAATATTGTTTCCAGTGAAAAAATTTTAGTTAGATTTTTGATTTACTGCTTAGAAAAATGCTGGACCTAACTATTTTTTTATGATATGTTCAATTCAGACTGTCAAAGATATCCACAATAAATTACAAAAAATGTCCACAAGAAATAACATATGCAAATAAATAATGGTGAGGACATTAAAAAGGGTTTTGATATCTTACTTTAAAAATAGCGTGACTATATTTAAATTAGTTATGATGCTTAATAAATATATATAATCACTTAAGGCTGTCAAGTATTGATGCTCCCATCCCCCATCGCAACAAAATAAAAACATCAGTGCATGTGCGCAGGCCGCGGTCACATGCAGAAGAGAGCATCAACTAAGGTGTTGGGCTAGAAATGGAACATGACTGGCAGCGCCGCTCAGCCAATGAACGACGCTACTCTGGGTAGCAACAAAATAAAACTCGAGGTTTTGACCAATGAGAAAGCAGCAGGGGGGGCGTGTCCCCCTGCTGATTTCTCTGTGTGTTTACTTCCGTCAATAGTTGCAGCACGTCAGCAGAGACACGGGAGACATACGCAGGGATAAAACAAAAGAGTCGTTTAAGGTTTGTATTTGTTGACATTCCGAATTATTACGGTATATTTGAGCGTTTCCATTTTCTGCTCCTCCTAATTATCGAGCTACTGTCGGCTTGTCTTGTATCAAAATTCTTTAATGTAATTGGTGTCAACGACTCGACATAAAAATTATAATATTCAAAGATGCATACGTCATAGTTGTTAAAACAAATATTAATCTTTGCTTCTTGGTGTCCGCCTTCATATCGCAATAAGAGAGTCAAATCCGGAAGTTGTGGTCTTATTTATTTGGCGGTATGTGTCCTAAAGACGATAATATTAAAGTGCGTATGTTTGCTGAATTCCTCCCTTTATAAGAAAAATAAAAGCCATCTAAATCCAAAGCAAAGAAATATTCTTGAAACTTCTCGTCTCATGTGGTTTTAACTCCTCACTTTGAAATGCCTTAATTTCTACAAAAACGTAATACATTTCATTTAAAAGTCTCCATGAGTTGTCTATAAGAATGCTGTGACTTAACTTCGATTTTTTTAAATATGTACACATGAATTGGAGCAACTTGGAATATATATATATATATTTTTTTTGGACAAAGTAGAGCCAAAGCTACAAAATGAATGGTTAAGTCGCTTAATATTCATGTCTTTTCTTTATGCTTCCTGTGTCTCAGAGCGCAAAGAAACTCCTCCAGGTGTTTGATGTAAAAAAAAAAAGAGAAAAAAGAAGCTACCTGTCACCACATCGCCCCCAGCTGAAATGCCTTTCTTGGGTAAGGACTGGAGGTCACCTGGCTGGAACTGGACCAAGACTGCGCATGGCTGGAAGAGGAATGTCTTGTACGGCCAGGAGTTTGGGGATAACAACATAGGAATAGACTTGAAAGGGTAAGACACCTTTGTCAGGTATGTCTTCCTTGAATGGCGTGCTCCGTATGTGATGTCATGATGATAGTCATTTTTTTTGTCCTTCGTCTTTGTTCTGCTTACTTTATCGTAACCCCAAACGTCTGTAACCACTTCAGTTACAGATGTTGTTCACATTTCCTGATGAATCATAACTGCAACCATATCAGTTTATGTAAGATTTAATATGAATAATTCCATTTTGTTTTAAGACGGACTATGTAAGATGAGGAAAAAAAAAGGCTGGTAAGAATTGTGTCGGAGTTTAAGCATCCGTTAAAGAGAAGTAAACAAGCTGACGGTCTGATATCTGTTTTCTGTTTAAGTGGCAGCAAATGTAATCTTTTATTTGCACCCTAACTGATGAATGAAAGTCTTCTCCAGTTAAAGAATGCCTCTAAAATACGAAGGAGCGTTAGAGCCTTCTTGAAAAATAAAAAGTTTAGAGAATAAAGTCGTCATGTTAAGACTGGCGAGGAGAGCAAAAAGACAACGTGTCTGACATTGAGCAGCACCTTCTCCACGCCATCATAGCTGCAGGGTGGTGGCATAGTTTTGTAGCAGGGTTGTGGGTTCAAACACACCTCCAGCCATGCTTGTTCATCCCGGGTTAGTGTGGGTTCACTCCTGGGGTCTCTGTCTTCATGATTGTTGGGTGAGGCGGTGACTCTAAAATACCCCGTTGGCGTGAACCAGAGTGTGAATGGCTGCTTGTCTCCGTATGTGATGAGATGGTGACTTGTCCAGATTGTCCCCTGCCTCATGTCCAACGCTGCTGGCCCTTCCCCCTCCAGCGGCCCACCCTGCGCGGCATCATAATGCTCTTCTTACACTCATGAACGCCCTGCTTTGGCAGATAGACTACGTACCGATGGGCGGAGTCACTTCTGTGTCAGGCTGCATCTGGAGAGCAGCGATGGTGAACAGATGTCTTCATGAATTGTCGTCTATCGTTGTACTTTGACTTTGTGAGTTGCCGTCGGTTGCTTGGTTGGTCAATAAGGGAGACACTGTCATGTGAGGGAGACATCGCTAACTGGCACTGCTAACACCAGCAGCGCCATTAAAGCGCTGATGTCACACAATACTCTCATACGTGTGACTTGATCTGTCGTGCTTGAATACTATCCCTGTTCTTCTACTTTTTTATCTATGTTTAGTCACGTTTGGTTGATTTATTTTACTCTCTAAATGAAGTTAACTTTGAAATGAATGAAAGCCAGTTTTTAAAAAAAAAAAAACAGCTTCACCAAATTCATGATTTTCATATTTTTTCGTCATCATGCATTAAGAATTAAACGACGCTACAGTTGCTACGGTATCTTTCTTCGTCACTGTGTTTCTCGGCTGAATTGCCGCAACGTTTTAACCCCCGATTTTGTTTTATTTACATCGGCCATTCAATGGTGATGATTTTCACGCTGAACATGATATTTGTATATATAGAGGGAGACATAAAAAAAAAAGCTCATCTATTGGGAGTTTCATCCATAATTTGACTATTTTCATTCCCTTTGTTTGTTCAGAACTCTATAAAATGAGCAAATAAAAAAAGATAAGTTACTATCATACATCCGATCAAACAGAGCCGACCTGAGTTCTGCCGGGCCTCGGAGAGGCTTTTTAACTTTGGCCCCTCTGTGTTTGACTTTGACCCCCCGGGTCTGGAGGATGTTGCATACATGTGTTCTGGCGACACAGACATGCAATGTCGTTAACACATTCCTGCCGTGCCTCCTCTGTCCAAACAGGTTCTCCAGCGACAACAAGGAACATCTTTTTGTGGAGGACGTCTGTGAGCTCGCCAGCACAAAAGACAGAAAGGACTTCTACAACAGTAGCACCAAATCTCAGTGTGAGTCTCAGCGGTGCAGAGCGGGAGAAATACCTGTTTACATGTGAAAATACATTTCAATTTGTGAATTAATAAACACTCAAAATGAATATCTTACACTTACCCTGTTTCACGTTTCAAAATAAATAACTTTTAATAAATAACTATTAAAGGCTCTAGGTACATGGGGGGCTCTGTAGTTCACCTTTATTTACCATTAAAACAATATCCACCGTGTCATCAACAAACACTCTCTAGACTTTATCTGACAAATATATTCAAAGTGAAATAATTTATTTGGTACGTCCTTGTTTATTGTTTCGTAACGGTTACGCCGTCAACGCTAATTCCAATAGCATGTATATGGTAATTCCCATTATATGTTAGCATTGAGCTAACGGACCGAGCTCTAATTATTTTTTCGACATTGCTGTGGGCCAATAAACATTCCGACTCCTGGAACACTTTATCTCTGAGTTGGAGAACTGTTTATCTGCCGAACCTTCAAAGAGGGCAGAATATGAGGACCTGGGCGGGTCTTAATTAACCTGGGCGGGCCGCCCAAGCACAGGTGAAGCTGCTGAACGCTGGAAGGACACGCTGGAAGGACACGCTTGAAAAATATGTGCAAATATGCAAATGAATAGGCTTGCAATATACTAATCAATAATATACTAAGTACTAAGGATATGACATCACAATATAAAAGTTCTGCAGGCTATATAATTAGCATGAGGCAATTTGGTCTGGGCAAACTGCCGAGTTGTTGTTTTAGATTGCACTGAAATTGCCCAGGCGAGTGGATTACTGTTGCCGCCTGGCGAGCACGTTTAACCTGAAACACAATCCAAATGTGTCGTTTGTTTTTTCTCCTGGCCCAGTTGTCTTCAGGGATAAATGGATCTTCGTGCTAAGAGGTGGCTCAAAAGAAGTAAGAGCTGGATCCCGTGGGTTGGGATCGCATGAAGGATTTATTTGCAACAGATTTTATTTGTTGAATAGAAATTTGATAAAAACAGTGTGTGTGTGTGTGTGTGTGTGTGTGTGTGTGTGTGTGTGTGTGTGTGTGTGTGTGTGTGTGTGTGTGTGTGTGTGTGTGTGTGTGTGTGTGTGTGTGTGTG
>VRLP01009299.1:0-13289 GCA_009660295.1 Lophius piscatorius
TGAGTAATCTGTTACTACGAGTGAGTAATCCGTTACTACGTGTGAGTAATCTGTTACTACGTGTGAGTAATCCGTTACTACGAGTGAGTAATCTGTTACTACGTGTGAGTAATCTGTTACTACGTGTGAGTAATCTGTTACTATACTACACTAAACTGACTGATCAGAGGGTGTTGCTGATGACCTCTGACCTCTCCACAGTCTCACTGCCTTCTAATGAGGTCCTCGCCTCGGATTGGCCTGTAGGGAGCCACGCCTCCCACAGCTGTGGCCACAAGGACGCAGACACGCCCTGGAATAACGAACGCTTCGTTATCCACGCACGCAGACGGGATAACCCAGCAGAACCAGCGCTGGAACAGAACCGAGCCCAGCACAAAGAGGTGGGCAGCAGGAGGACAGGACGCCCCGTCTGTCAGGAGGAGGTGCGGCTGGGATTGGATCTAGAGGAGCTGCTGGCAGAGAAGTGAATTATTGATCGGACATCAGATTGCATCGGGAGGAATTCGCGGTTCAAACCGGGTCGGTCCGGCGGGCCGAGGCTACATTGGTGCTGTCGGGCTCAGCCACAGATGATGAGCTGCTCTCAGACGCCACGGAGCAAACAGCAGATCGATCGGGGGGGCCGCCGATGAACACGGGGGGGGGGTTAACGCTGAGAGCTGTAACTGCTCCTCGCTGAGAGGCTCCTTCAGCAGCAATCAGGCAGCAGCACAATCCTCTCCTCCTCCTCCTCCTCCTCCTCCTCAGTGGCGAGGAGGAGGAGGAGGAGAGGATTGGGATTTGTATTTGGCTGAGCTCCTCGGTTGGTCTGCTGCTGCTACCGTCGCACGAGGAGCCGGAGGAACACGAGGAGAAGGAGGAGATTAAGGAACATGAGAACGTGAGGAGCAGTAGGAACACGAGGAGGTTCTGCTTCTGCTGGTTTTAGTTCTGGGATTAACGATCAATGACGCGGGATCGGCCCGGACAGGACCTGGAGGACCGGGCTGAGCTTCAGAACTTACAGGTTGAACAAACGGGCCTCTGGCGTTCGTTACAAGGGCATGTGGCGGCGGCTGTGATGTCATCACTGCGAGGCCTGTCATTTCCAGAGTCAGAGGCTGAGGAGGAAATGTAAACACGGACCTGAGGAACCAGGAACTCTGGGAAACCGTCTTAAAGAGTGTACGCTGTTATGGGCGTGACCATTGCGTGACTTAGGCGAGGATGAGGCCAGATCCTGCAAAATCCACGGTCGCCAACAGGAAGCAGAAGTTACCAGAGGGGCCGCCGCCGTGTCTCAAGTCTGCGTGAGGAGAGCGAGGCTAGGGGTGGGGGTTGGGGGAGGGTGGCCAGTGTTATGGTACCGCCACCGCAGATCTCGGCTAAGGAGAACGCCACCGCCGCTGAAGCGTTCAAATCCACGGCAGAAACCGACAGGAAACGCTGGAAAATAAAGTTCTGAGAGAAGAAGAAGAGGTCAAAGGTGAACGGATCAATTAAAGGAACAGTTCCCAACATTGAACCCTCTCCCTGCTGATGGACGGTCGGGTCTGTCGGGTCTCCTGAAACCTGAGGTGATGATGCGTGAAGACCAGCTGCCACGGCGCTGAAGGTAGATGAAGGTGCAGGAAGATAAACGTTCTTAGGAATCATCAAAATGTCCACTTCACACAGACGGCCTTTCGCCTTGCCTGGGGAGGACACGCCCCCTCAGGAGATACAAGCTAACGTCAGACGATTCTTAGTAACAGATCATTCCGTTGATTCTCTGATAAAAACAAAGATTCTGGAGCCCTTAGATCATCATCACCACCACATCATCATCATCCTCATCATCCTTCTGCGTGACGGTGAGTGGAAGAAATTAATTTCCATTTTTGGGCGAACTGTTCCTTTAGTCATAATAAAATCTGAATCATGAAGTGACAGAACATGATGAAGCTCGCCTCCCGCCTTCATCTCCCGCTCATAACTTCTCCTTCGCTGCTTCCTTTATCCTCCGTGACTCCTCCTCCGTGGAGATCCATCGCCTTATCTCCAAACGCGTTTATGTTTCTGTAAGAAAAGCGGCGCAGGTTTGAGCCGCGGCGGTCCAAATGTCAGCCCGGAGGAGGAGTCAGCAGGATTTCTGCTGCCGCCACAGTAAAACGCTCCGTCGATCCACAGACGAGGAGCGCCGGCGCCGCTGGCATTTAACCGGGCCCTGGCTAACTTTAACAGCGGCGGAGGGAGCACGTCTTAATGGGTCCCTCCTGGATCGTAGGCGACTGAAAGGCCACGGCGCCACCTCGGGTCACATGATGCCGACGGAGACTTAATTTTCATAAGATCGTTTCATCAGGAGCTGCAGGAAGCAAACGGGAATCTTCCAGCGGTTCCTCCACGCCATCACAGACAGACGGGCCTAAAATAACCGCCAGTCTATTCACTCACAACAAAGACGGAACGTCTTTTAGTCAACAGAACATTTGTGGTTCTTCACAGCTGAACAGCAGAACAGAACAGCAGGTGGAGACTAGTTCAAAGAACCAGTATTATACTGGTTATAATGTTATGGCTGACCCGGGTCCACATATGTGCGGTCCGTCACTTACTACTTTCACCGAAATGAAAAATAATAAGTTACCTTCCTTAAATGTTTAATCTTTTGAGGGAACTGTTCCTTTGATGAACCACCGCCAACAGAACCAGGAGTTCTGCTGGTTCTGCTGGTTCTGTCCGTCCTGCGGCTCAAGGTACAGAGACTTCTATTGATTGAGACAGACACCCACCTCCAGCGCCGCCGCCATCCTCATGTCCACGTCCAGCTGCCGACACATTTCAGCAGATGCCAGAGATAATAAGGACGGCGGCCGCCTCCTCCTCCTCCTCCTCTTCCTCGCCGCCTCCTCCTCCTCCTCCTCCTCCTCATGCTGCTATTCTTATTTCAGGCCGCGCTCTGCCCCGACACTTCCTGCCACCGCTTCTCTCCGGCGCTCCTCCTCTCCATTCAATCGCTGAAATTCCATTTCTCAATCAAAACAAAACCCACCTGAGGGCCCTCGAGAGGATGGAGCGGTTCTGGGAGGAACCGACCCGCTGAGGGTTCCTCCAGGAACCCGTAGGATGAAGATCCAAATGTAAAGTGCATTATAAATGAAATGTATTATTATTATTATTATTAGCTGCCTTCAGGAGCGCTGAGAGTGGCGGTCGCTATGGAAACGTCAACCCTGGGAGTCATACAGTAACGTGTGTGACTCGTTATCAGTCCGTGTTCTGATCCAGTTTCTGCTTAAACGGAAAAAGTTTCACGATTGGGCCCCGCGGACACGAACCCGCGATAACAGGACTGAAAACAGAACCGTTGTCATGTAAACTAGCAAAACACAACTCTCATGAAAACTGACAGTTTGGTCACAGGTCGCGTCTCCAGCGGTCCAACGAGAAATCCAGCGACAGGGTCCGTGTGGTCGAAACCCAGAGGAGATCTGCTAGAGGAAACGGACTGCTGGTTCTGATAGACAGGTGTCAGAACACACAGTGACATCACAGTGACATCACAGCTGTTTTGGGGAGGACCTACACCATATAAGGCAGATGGTTTTAATGTTATGGCTGGTCAGTGTTTCATGAAGGAGTGAAACGACCCGCTCGGATGTCAATACCAGAACCGGCGGGTCCTCAGAACCGAGAGCAGGACGCATGAAAACAGAGAGACCTGTCTGCGTGCCGGTCCCGTGATGAACCGATGACTCATCCAGGGTGAATCCCGCCTCTCGCCCGCCGTCAGCTGGGATTGGCTCCAGCCCCTGTGGATCCTTCAGAGGTTCTGCTGGTCTGATGTTTGAAGGTCTGCAGGTTTCAGATCTCATGACTGCGTGATGGAACCACGACACTCTCTTCACGCACTTCCTGATGGCGGCGGCGTGACAGGAAACGCATCATCACACCAGCGCCACAGGAGCAGGTATCCGAGAGGCGTGGCGAGCGAGGGGTCACATTGGTTCCTATCCGAAGATCTCAGTGCGCTCTCCTCCGGGTCAGAACTGGCGCAGGAAGGGAAGCTCATTTATTTCCTGCTTTGGTAATTGGCTTCGGCACACACGGCCATCAGAACGGCGTCCGCTCCGACGCCTCGGAGGGAAGGAGGCATCAGTCAGCCGGAGGCGACGGCGCCGCTGCTGCTTCACCGTGGAAAGACGACTCCGTCTGACAAACCAAGACGAGTCGACGCTTCATCTCTTAGTAAATTGACGGTGCCGGCCCGTCCATCCTCCAGAAGGGGGGTTTGGACTCGGGCGCCGGAGGATATTGGACGCCTGTTCTACCTGTGACGTCTTCTTCTCTCTCTCTGCTGCGCTCGGCCCGCTGGATTGCGAGTCCATCCTCAGAGTGACCAATTTACTGCCGCCAAGGTCACGTCTGATGATGACCTCTGCTCCGCAGCAGCAGCTGGGGATGAAGGTCATTGCCACCTGAGAGAGCAAACAGGAGAAGATCACGGCGCCGAGGGCGGCGTGGCGAGACGTATACAAACCTCAACTTGACATTTTGAGCATCCGCCTCTTTGAAGCTGAACCGCCGCCATGTGCCACGACCCGCCAGACGACCCGTCAGACACGACCCGTCAGACACGACCCGTCAGACACGACCCGTCAGACGACCCGTCAGACGACCCGCCAGACGACCCGTCAGACACGACCCGTCAGACGACCCGTCAGACACGGGTCGTCTGGCGGGTCGTCTGAGTCGTGTCCCTCATTTGGTTTGCGGACGCCGTTTGAAAACAAGCTGCACGACTTCTGGCCATGAAGGTCGGGGAGGAAGACTTCTGCCATGTTCCTGTCACTCAAGTCCAATCAAAGACTTTCAGACACAAACTTGATCCGATTCCTTCCTGCAGAGAGAATCAACGGCTGCGGGCTTTTAGTAGTCCCGTCTGGCACCAGAACCGGGCCATAGTGGAAGAGGTTAAAGCGGCGTGGAGGGCAGGAGATTTATCGCCCTCACTTCACCTCTCACCTCACAGAACCGAAACATGTCGGCTCTCCTGACTCTAACGGGCTCGAAGCCTCGAGTCCGGTGGCGAGGAAACGCGACTAAGAGGCGCTGTTGAGTTTTGGACCAGAACCTGAAGCGTTAAACCCGCCGGAGATAAGATCAGAAATCCTTCGTCAGGGGGTAATCCTCCGGCCCGTCTTCAATCTGGAGGAATCTCCACCCCACTGATCCAGGCTGGAGCCGCGCCGACACGCCCCTCACGCCTCGACCCGCGGCGCCATGAAGTCCGTGTTCCTCAGATAAGAGGCGGGCCGACGGTTGACCACACCCAATCCACGACCCACAAGGGCACAAAGTCCAGTCTGCAGCTGGCGCCGCTGGTCACACAGCAACAGTGGATCCCGTTCCGATGTTCTGATTCGTCAGCGAGCAGAAGTTCTGTCTAGTCCAGAGGTGGGCCGGGCCTCTCCGACATTCTCCAGAACACATGCTCTGGTCCTGAGCTGCTGCTCCAAAGCAACATCTCACAAGCTGGAGCTGCTCTAGATAGCATATATCCCATGATGCATCTGGGAGAGGAACGGTATTCCTTCAGGAGGGGCGGTTCCCGACCGATGACCTCTGACCCCGGCCTAGGCTCTATCCATTTATAAACGGTCAGAACTCTCAGGGCACCGCTACTGGAGGGTCTATATCACAAGACCGCGGTGTTATTCCATCACAGCAGCAGATCACTGAGGGCGAAGGAATCCGGGTCACCTCGTGTGCAACGGCACCGGGATGTTAAATCCAGGTCCAAACGAGAAGAACCCAGAGAGAACCGACCCCCCCGCCGCTCAGGTTCCCCATTATGTCACTGCTCCTCATAGCATCCTGACGGTCTGAGCCGCGTCATGTGACTACAGAACCACCAAGACCGGCAGCTGGAACCAGGAGTCCCGGAACCGGCTCATCATTCAGGACATAGCGAATAATGTTAATGTTCTTTCTGGACCCATTCAGAACCACATTAAAGGAAAGTACGTTCAATAATTTATCGTCAGTCCAAACAGGAAGTCTATATTTTCCTGCCTGTGCTTTAAAACATCTAAAACAATGAATCTGGTCCAGGATTACCTCACAGTGGAGGTTCTGGCGGTCAAAGCCCGGAGAACTGCCTTTTTCCTTAAGAATGAATTTTTACTACTTCTGGGTTTTATTCAAACTTTTCTGCTTCTGCTTTTTTCTTCTTCGTCTTAACGGCCATCGGGGGGCGTCTGACGGGCGGGGGTCCACCACTGGTCCCAGCGGTGGACCCCCGCAGGGACACAGTTGCACGAGGCAAACCAGGCAAAGGTTTGGGGCCCCCCAACCACATCACAAGTCGTTAACTAGGACCACCGCTGTCTCCTGAAAGACCCTACATTCATTCAATATCAGCGTTCTGTAAATGACATCGTGCTTCTGGTTCTGGATTCATGTATGGAACCCGCCCAAAGCATCCTGAGAGAGGAGACCCCCACACAGTCACTCATGAAAGCACGCTCTAGATGGCCCTGTGCCCCCCTGAGCCTAGGAGCCCCACTGCTCATGACAGAATTCCCTCTTCTGAGACAAAACGTTCTGAAACGTTCTGAAACGTTTTAGAATGTTTTGTCTAGTTAAAGGGGGCCATGAACATGTTTCTGCACATTTTGTAACTATCAACGGACCGGACTGGACCTCCACCAGCGACACCCTGCTCCACATCTACATGTGGAACCTCCTGGCTCACATCCAGGCGCGTGCGTGCGGTCATATGTTACCATGAATGAATAGCGCCGACGGGCACCCCATCCTGGGGCCGCGCCGCCTCTAGGATCGGCCCTGCTTTAGTACAGACTTTTCCCCGCTTCCCCGGAACTCACCTCGGAGGAGGAGCCGCCAAGAGTCCGCGCGTGAAGAAGAGCAGAAAAAGAACAGCAGCCCTCCGGAAGACGGTGAGAATAAAAAATAAAATAGTCCGCACGCGACTTCACATGTTCCTCCCCGCTCGCGCGTCCTGCTCAATTCCAGGAAGGCACCGACTCGTCCAGACCGGCGCAACAATGGAGTCTCCGGTTTCAACACCGAGCACTTTCTCCACGCCCAGGTGCCGAGTCACATCCAGGTGTGTGTGCGAGGAGCGTGTGTGGAAGCTGCACACCTGTGGGGTCCACTCACGCGCTCGACTGTGAGCGCGTCTGGGGAGCGGGATGGACTGAGGGAGGAGAGGGAGGAGAGGAACGACTCCCCTCCCACTCCTCACACACACACTCCCTCTCTCCAAGTGAGTGTGTTTATGTGTGTGCGTGTGTTTGTTTGTTTGTTTGTGTGTGTGTGTGTGTCTGTGAGTTTGTGTGTGAGTTTGTGTCTGTGTGTGTGAGTGAGTGTGTGTCTGTGTGTGTGTGTGTCTCTGATTGAGTGTGTGTCTGTGTGTGTGTGTGTGTGTGTGCGCAGAGGTCAAACCACAATAAATAACAGATAAATAAAGATTTATTCATGACCCGCCCCCCCCTCCCTGAGGTGTTGTATCTCTGTGGGGGGGTCGTTCTCCTGAGTCCCGGCCCCCCGTGAAGAAAAGGAGGAATCTGAGGGTTTCTTTCATTTAAAGGTTCTGTTCACTCTTTTGACCCTTGACCTGAAGAAGGCAGGGGCGTTGCCAGGGTTTCCTGAATCAGGGGCCGTGGTTGACAGCTATCAGCCATAACATTGTGACCATCGACCGGTGAAGTCAGAATCACATCGGCCGCCTTTGTAGTTTTGTTTTGTTTTTATTTTAAACGGAGACGAATAAAGAGGCGTGGTGTTTGTGAAACGTCAGAAAAAAATGGACCGGCACAATATTAGGCAGGTGGTTTTAATGTTATGGCTTATTTGGCCCGTTTCCAAAGGCCGTAGAATGCGGTGGACGCGTGTCTCTGCCGCTGAGAGGCAGTAAAAGATGTGAACTCCCGGAGACGCCCAGTACTTCAAGAGTCCTCGGGTGTTTCCTGTTAAGGTGGAGGCAGGATCCCTTTTCCTCCACCGGCCTTTTAGTGTGTGTGTCAGCAGAACTACCAGAAGTTCTGATGGTTCGGCTTGGTTCTGGTAAAGGAGAGGTGGGCTCTGCTGGGGGGCTGCGTCTTCATCCTGCCGCAGAGGGTTCGAGTCAGACGGGGTGAAACGGAGACAGGAGCCGCCTGGACTCGTCAGGACGGGTGGAGGAATTCCTCAGATAGACACGAGGATCAGGAAGTTTCTCCACCTTCTTCTATAACACCAATAAAACGCCTCTTTTCTCCCCGTCTCTTCTGCCTTCATCAGGTCTTCATCATCGAGTCAGCAGGTCTTCATCAGGTCGTCATCAGGTCTTCATCAGCGAGTCAGCAGGTCTTCATAAGGTCTTCATCAGCGAGTCATCAGCAAGTCATCAGGTCTTCATCAGGTCTTCATCAGCGAGTCATCGGGTCTTCTTAAGGTCTTCATCAGTGTGTCAGCAGGTCTTCATCAGCGAATCAGCAGGTCTTCATCGGGTCTTCATCAGCGAGCCACAGGTCTTCATTGGGTCTTCATCAGCGAGTCAGCAGGTCTTCATCAGGTCGTCATCAGGTCTTCATCAGCGAGTCAGCAGGTCTTCATAAGGTCTTCATCAGCAAGTCATCAGGTCTTCATCAGCGAGTCATCGGGTCTTCATAAGGTCTTCATCAGGTCTTCATCAGCGAGTCATCAGCGAGTCATCGGGTCTTCATAAGGTCTTCATCAGCGTGTCAGCAGGTCTTCATCAGCGAGTCAGCAGGTCTTCATCGGGTCTTGATCAGCGAGTCAGCAGGTCGTCATCGGGTCTTGATCAGCGAGTCAGCAGGTCTTCATCGGGTCTTCATCAGCGAGTCATCACAAATCTATTTTTCCAACCTGAGGTTCACCAGCGAGGACATCTTATTCCACCCCGTCCACAGAAGGAAGAAGTCCTGAATCCTTTCAGATATCCGGGTCCTTCCCCCTCCAGACCCCCGGAGCCTCACATCAGGTGTCACTTCCGTAGAAGCTCACATGGACTCGGTGTTGGGCAGAAACGGCGCCGAGGCTCTGAGGGTTCTTCAGATGTCATGTTTGCGCTCACACTTCTTTTTGGTGAACTGGCCCTTTAAGGCTGAAAAAGAGATGTAAGCTGATAACAACCTTCTGCTTTGATGTTCCGGAGCAGATGATGAGGCGAATCCCTCCCAGCGGCGCTTTCCTCCACTTTAAAATTAATGTCAGATCTGTAATTACCTGAAAGCCCACCGAGGGACAAGAAGGACACGTGAGCTGAGGTTAGCGGCACCACTTCCTGTCAGCTGATCAGCAAAGGAAAACAGAAATCAAACGTTTCCTGCAAATGAGAAACTCCTCCTTTATTTTATTTCACTTATTTTGCTCCATAAGGAGCCGTTACAGCACCGATGATGACCCCGGCCCGGTTCTGCTGCCGGGGGTCAGTCTGTGAGGCCAAGGAGGCGGGACGTGCGCCGCCGTTTACCCAGAAGGCCTCAGAGCTCAGGTGGGAGTCGGTCGCGGCCCGCTTACACACCGCTGGACGGCGGAGAAGGATGAGGAGAAAGTAGGCCAGACAGGTGTCAATCAAAACCGTCAGCGGAGGCGGAGCCAGAGAGACGTCACAGTGGAGAGAAGGTCGTTGTAGGGTCAGGAGGTCCGAACCTGTTTGTCTGAAGAGATGGTCCGACCTCCTGCTGAGGCGCCGTTTGACATCACAGAACCTTCAGCTGAGAGGAGGTCCAGGTTCTGAGTTCAGCCTGGTTGTAGCGGGGGGAGAGGGCCCTCTGCTGGCGGCAGCGGTAACTGACAGAAGATCTGATCCGGGCCCTCAGCACCACCCACCTGGTTCCGAAAGCCCAGCAGAGGCCTCCCACCCTCCTGAGGGGACTTTGAAAGACCGGACCCTCCTCTCAGCTGCTGGAGAACTTTTCCAAAGGTCCATATTCCATCCTAGAGAGCAAACTTCCCAGCAGAGATGTTACCGAGACCAGAACCAAGGAGATGGTTTCATCTACGATACGTTCATAGATATTCATCCCCTCATCTGGTCGGGGTCCACTGGTGCTGACGTTTGGACCTCAGCACAGAACTCGGCTCTCACCATCATTCATCCTCTCATCCTTTCATTCTGCCTCCAGGAGATGTTCAGTCCTGTTATCTGGAATGGTTCCTTCTTCTGCTGCTGGAAACCAGAATGTCCAGAACCTCAGAGCTGCTGGATCCGGTCCCGACCTGCCCGGTGATAGCTGAGTTATCTCCAACTCTTCATCGTTCTTAGACAGAAGAGTCACCAGAAACACCTGTGATGTCTCTGTGGAGGAATCTTGGCCCGCTCTTCTCTCCAGAACCGGGTTCAGGTCTCCAGTGAAGAGCAGCTTCCAGAGTGTGTCTTCTGTGTGATGGATGGCTGAGGGAGAAAATAGCTCCTGGCATGATGAAGAGGATGGAATGCCCACCGAGCCTCGGTTGGACGGTGCGGTACCATATGGGCCCGACAGCCTGTTCTGAAAGCCACCAGCAGCCCGGCCATCTGTTACTCTCTATTTCCGTTCTTTTGCCCACCGGCGGGTCGGGCCGCCGCCCACAGACTCCCACTCAGTCCATTCTGCTCAACAGGTCAACAGAACCGCCAAACCGGGTCTCATTCTGAGGCAATGCTGGGCCGGGCCCAGCTGTTGATGAAGGAGAGAATAGAAAAAGAGATTCTGAGAGAATGAGAGAAGATCAATTCTGTCACAGCCGATAAAATCAGCAGGAGTTTCCTCAAACGCAAAGTAAGCCCGGCTGAGGATCGTGTTCTGATCAGAACCATTTCTCGTGTCAGAAGGAGAGACATTTGGGTTTGAGGTGAGGATGAAACAGAGGCGGGCCGGATTCATTTGAGATTATTTTGTGTAATCCCCTTATCTGAGTACTCGCCTGTCGCCAGTGATCCAAGCTCCAGTCAGAACCGCACCGACCCGACATCATCGCAGGAGCAAATCCCAGACTAATGACTCGGCGCTAACACCTGGAAGGCAAACGCTTATCTGCCCAGAAGCATCCAGAACCAGAGGAGCAGGGGAATGAGGTGGGCCGCCAGAGTTCTATTGGATTAGGACCAGATCAGGCTTGTGACGAGGTTTTGTTGTTTTTGTAGGTTTTAACAGAACCTCAGGTTTCTGTGGCAGCCAAAGGTTGTAGTGTGAAGATGAAGCCCCCTCTAGTGGACAGAGGTGGGCTTATGCAACCAGAACCCTCTCTGGATCAGAATCCCATATTTGGCCCATTTTGGGACTAAAAAAAAAAAGAAAAAAAAAGTGAATGTGTATATATATAATATATATAATATATATACTATATATAGAATTATTCCTTTTGATCTCTCTCTCTCTCTGTTTCTCTCTCTCTGTCTCTCTCTCTCTGTCTCTCTCTCTGTTTCTCCCTCTCTCTCTCTCTCTGTGTCTCTCTCTCTGTCTGTCTCTCTCTCTGTTTCTCCCTCTCTGTGTCTCTCTCTCTGTGTCGCTCTCTCTCTCTCTCTGTTTCTCTCTCTCTGTCTCTCTGTGTCTGTCTCTCTCTCTGTTTCTCCCTCTCTCTCCCTCTCTGTGTCTCTCTCTCTGTGTCGCTCTCTCTCTCTCTCTGTTTCTCTCTCTCTGTTTCTCTCTCTCTGTCTCTCTCTCTGTTTCTCCCTCTCTCTCTCTCTCTGTGTCTCTCTCTCTGTGTCGCTCTCTCTCTCTCTCTGTGTCTCTCTCTCTGTGTCGCTCTCTCTCTCTCTCTGTTTCTCTCTCTCTGTCTCTCTCTGTCTGTCTCTCTCTCTGTTTCTCCCTCTCTCTCCCTCTCTGTGTCTCTCTCTCTGTGTCGCTCTCTCTCTCTCTCTGTGTCTCTCTCTCTCTGTCTCTCTCTCTGTTTCTCCCTCTCTCTCCCTCTCTGTGCCGCTCTCTCTCTCTCTCTCTCTCTGTCTCTCTCTCTGTGTCTCTCTCTCTCTGTCGCTCTCTCTCTGTCTGTCTCTCTCTCTCTCTCCGGATACTGTTTTTGTGAAACTATTGGACTTTATTTATAATTGTTTTGTACTTTTGGACTATGCAGTTATGAAACGCAGCAAATAAAAACTAACTTAAACTCCGGCTTTGATTTGATCAAAGAGTGAATTAACAACATGAATAAATATTATATTATTATTATGATTTCCTCTTTTATCAACAGAACTAATAAAACATCATGATTTATTTCTATAGTCTCAGACCTGATTGGGTTCGAGGCCCTTTAAGATCTGATCATGAGGTCGGCCCGTTTTCTTCCCTTCCTATTACACAACCTGAGTCCATTAGCTGCCTCGGGTCGGTACCGGCGGACACAGGTGGATTAGTTTCCCGGTCTTTTGGACCTTTTCTTCGGTTGGAGACGTTCCGCCTCCTCAGACTCCTGCAGGATGGAGGAGCAGCTGGGAGGTGAGTTCTCTGCAGGAGTAATGAGTTCACCGGCTGTCAGTCATGAGCTTTGATTGAAGCGCACCTGTCGGCGGTAAAAACGCGCCAGTTAAAGTCAATGAAGTGACGTCACTATTCTGCAGAACCAGCTGGTTCAGTGACGTCAGCGTTCCTTGGACGCATTAAACCTCGTTTTTACCCTACGAAGGTGATATTTTATTAAAGTTAGTAGAATCTTTGTGTGATCTTTTATAACAACAAACGATTCCCGCTGAAGAGACACCCGGTGGTCGTGTGGCGGTACTGCATCGAGCTTTGGCGCGATGAACAACAGGAAGTTGTGTTTCAGAGCGTTAGAGAGTCTTTACTCTAAGAAATCATCTGAATGTGTGATTATCGAATATGTCTAGATGGTCGTCTGTTAAAAGCAGCACCTTGTCCAGCTGTGTGTGTGGGTGTGTGTCTGGGGGGGGGGCGCTCTGAACGGGATACATTCTTGAAATGGTCAGAGCCGGAGCAGTTTTTTTCCCATGATACATTGCGTACCAGCGACAGTTTGAAATTAATTTAAAGCAACAAAACCTTAGACAAAAGGTTAAAAACGTGCCGGACTGTCAGACCGATGGTTCAGATCCACCTGGACTCATCGTTCGGTTCACCTGGTTCGAAAGTCCAGGACCGTAGCTGAACAACATGTCCAGCAGAAACTGGTCCCTGCCACTACCGGTTATAGGTCAGCTTTGCGCAGTGGCAGTATCGTAGCCTATGAGGTTTATCCGAGGCGCGATTATTGCTAGTTGAAAACTTTACCCAATACCCCGCCTAGACGACTTGAAATATAGTCGGCGACGGCAATTTTTGACGGTCTTTACGGAGACTGATACCTTTGTTAACGGAAAT
>VRLP01009300.1:0-13288 GCA_009660295.1 Lophius piscatorius
TTGTGTTCTCTCCCTCGTTCTACTATGACAGAGGTTGTGGTCTTTCTCTTATTCTACTATGACAGAGGTTGTGGTCTTTCTCTTATTCTACTATGACAGAGGTAATGGAATGTCTCATATATAATTCATACCAGTGACTGATCTAAATGCACCATGCAGGGGATGCTGGGTTACCTCAAATGTTGGTAAAAAAAAAAGCTGCATTTTTTTTTTGTCTGATCTTGGAGGACCATTCGGAACAGTTTCAGTTTTTTTGACCCATTCTTACGTACTTGATTTAGAAAGAATGCTCCCCAGAGGCATCCGCCCCGAAAAACCAGGGTCATTCAAGATTTACTGCAGCCCTCTGTAAACGTGTGTGTGTGTGTGTGTGTGTGTGTGTGTGTGTGTGTGTGTGTGATATTCCCCAGTGAACAGAGAAAGTACAACCCCGGCACTTAGTGGCCGCTCCTCCCTGTTGCGTAACATTCACTTCTGTAGACTGGAATGCGTGTGTGCTTGTGAGTGTGTGTGTGTGAATGCAGATGATAAGGACCGAGGGCTTTTGTTTGACCCTTCAGGTTGAATCTGGGGCAAATTTGAAATCAGTTTTATTTGTAGCATCAAGTCAAAAGTTACCTAATGGAACTTTACTGAAACACTGAACTCTTTATTCTACAGATGCAACTATTGCGTCCCCTGGGTGGTGGTGGTGGTGGGGGGGGGGAATTTGTAGACTGCTGCTGCAGCATACATATCATTGAGACCCCAATATGTTCCCTAGGTGCTTCACAGGCTCCGCCCACCTACCCTCTAGGAGGGGTCAGATGCAGAGAAATAATATCACAAAGAGTAAACATTAGTGTTGAACTGGCAGAAACCTCAGACGGATCCAAACTCACTCAATATGTTGCTTGTTATAAATAAATGTACTTATTATGTTTGGATCCAGGATTTCTTTTTTTCAGGAATCCTACTATGGCGGGACATATCACTAATTCTACTATGGAGAGGCCGCAAACCTCTCCAGCCAATCACAGCAGAGGAGGGCGTGGCCTCACTTTTCTGGGTTATTTTGCTGGGTGGAGGTCTGATGAATGTGCTCTGCTTAAATCATGTTTTAAAAATAGTAGCGTAGTGCTAAGTGTAAAATACTATATCTAAAAAACTGATGGAAATGATCTAATTAAAAACAAACGTTCCTTTCTAGCCTGTGGAGCAGTGATTTTAAACATCTATGAACTTATCATATCTACCTTCTTAGGAACAATAGGATGAATTAAATGTCCAAATATTAAATATGAACTCAAAGGAAGTCTATTTCAGCACGTGAAACTTTACAACTATTATCCAAACACAGTGAAAAAGCTGATTTTAGTTTATTCTACGGTTCTGCTGATCCATCGGAGGATGTGACCCGCGGGTTCTGAGCTCCTCTCCCAGTGTGCCGGTAGAAACAGAAGGAACGTCAGAGAAGAGAGGAGGATGAGGAAGGTTCTCAGAATAGAACAACACAACAAAAGCCTTGTGTGTGTGTGTGTGTGTGTGTGTTTGTGTTTGTGTGTGTGAGTTTGTGTGTGTGTGTGAGCCTGTGTTTGTGTGTAAGTGTGTGTGTGTGTGTGTGTTTGTGTGTGTGAGCCTGTGTGTGTGTGTGTGTGTGTGAGTATGTAAGTGTTTGTTTGTGTGTGTGTGTGTTTGTGTGTAAGTGTTTGTTTGTGTGTGTGTGAGCCTGTGTGTTTGTATGTAAGCGTTTGTGTGTGTGTGTGTGTGAGTGTGTGTGTGTGTGTGTGTGTGTGTGTGTGTGTGTGTGTGTGTGTGTGTGTGTGTGTGTGTGTGTGTGTGTGTGTGTGTGTGTGTGTGTGTGTGTGTGTGTGTTTCCATAAAGGAGCCTTAGTGTTCTTTCCTGGTTCACACTGTTCTCCGTCTGTATGGGCGTCGCCTGCATGAGGACGGTGGGGGGGAGATGGGAAAAAACACCATCAGCAGTGTTGGTCAGCACCAGTGTGTGTGTGTGTGTGTGTGTGTGTGTGTGTGTGTGTCCTCAGACATGTGACTCTCTGAGAAGTAACAGCACATAAACTTAGAGGATCAAGCTTCTATCCTGAATTATTTTTCCATGAATCAACCATAGGAGCTGTACATTGATCAGCCATAACATTATAACCAACTGTCTTACATTGTGTAGGTCACCCTTCTCCCATCAAAATAGTTCTGACTCGGCAAGAACTGCAGTTCTGGAGATGTTCTGAACCAATTCTCTAGCAATCACAATCTGGTTCTTGTCAAAGTCTCTCAGATCCTCACGCTGGTCCCCCTGTCAGTGGTTTTAATGTTATGGCTTATCAGTGTATGTGTTCTAAGTGAGTGGATGAATGTGTAGTGAGTGATGAGTGGATGAGTGTGTGTAGTGAATGGATGAGTGTGTGTAGTGAATGGATGAGTGTGTGTAGTGAGTGATGAGTGTGTGTAGTGAATGGATGAGTGTGTGTAGTGTGTGTAGTGAGTGATGAGTGGATGAGTGTGTGTAGTGAATGGATGAGTGTGTGTAGTGTGTGTAGTGAATGGATGAGTGTGTGTGATGAGTGGATGAGTGTGTGTAGTGAATGGATGAGTGTGTGTAGTGTGTGTAGTGAGTGATGAGTGGATGAGTGTGTGTAGTGAATGGATGAGTGTGTGTAGTGAGTGATGAGTGTGTAGTGAGTGGATGAGTGTGTAGTGAGTGGATGAGTGTGTGTAGTGAGTGGATGAGTGTGTGTAGTGAGTGATGAGTGTGTGTAGTGAGTGATGAGTGTGTAGTGAGTGGATGAGTGTGTGTAGTGAGTGATGAGTGTGTAGTGAGTGGATGAGTGTGTGTAGTGAGTGGATGAGTGTGTGTAGTGAGTGGATGAGTGTGTGTAGTGAGTGGATGAGTGTGTGTAGTGAATGGATGAGTGTGTGTAGTGAGTGATGAGTGTGTAGTAAGTGGATGAGTGTGTGGATGAGTAAATGAACTGGGATCTGAATCGGATCTGAGATCATGTTTGGAGTTCTGGTGAGATGTTCTGTCTGAGGTAAATGTTTGTGTGTTCCAGACATCTGGTCTCTGGGGGTGATCCTCTACATGCTGGTGTGTGGAGCTCCTCCCTTTCAGGAGACCAACGACAGCGAGACCCTGGTCATGATCCTGGACTGCCGCTACCGCGTCCCGGATCAGGTGTCAGACGACTGCAGGGAGTGAGTATGAAGACGAGCGAGCTTCCACTGTCATACGTGTAATAGTATATTCATGAAGGGAGCAGGGGGTGGAGATGGTGAGGACCGGTCTCTCCAGGCTCCTCATCCGCTCTGATGTCGGTGCCACCTAAAACTGTTGAGATCTTGGGAACCAGTACCACACAGACGGAAGTCTCTAGTGGACCCCATCTGGGTCTGCAGCCCTTCACACATTGATCCACCTGACGTCCCTCCTCACCTGCTTCACTGTATCTTGAGCTGGAGGTTGTGGGTCATGTTTGCTCAACCTTGTGGCGGCGTTGGTCACACCAGGAGCTGCTGAGCGTGAAACGCTCTCGTTAGAGGGCGACCCACTTACAAACTATACCCTCCGCTGTTGCTCGTCTGTGTCTGAAGCTGCTGACCCGTAAACCGTGTTCCAGCCAGAGGAACACAAACTCACAGCGGGAACAAGATGATCGCATGACCTCAGATTACTTCTCTCCTCACCCTCCAGCTCACACTGTGTCCTCCGGAGCACCGGTACCGTTGGACCTGCTGAGCTGTGGAGGCTGGAGAACTTCACTGGGAACACGGCCTTCCTTCCACATCGTTCCCCAGATATTCTCCATCCAAACAGGAGTAGTAAATACAGGAAGTGACCAGAGGGCTTCCATTTATCTCCAGAGAGCTCCCAGCATCAGTCTGCTGGGAGCTCTCTGGAGATAAATGAAGCTACAATTATTTACATGATCCGGTTCTTCTCAACGGGCCCATAATCGGGCTCCTACCTTTTTTTGATAAACTTTTTTTTACAGTGCAAAATGTTAGATTTGAATAAAACCCCAGATTATAGCTGCAGCCAAAGGTTGTAGTCTCTGCATGTAGCTCCTCCCAGTGGACGTAGGTGGGACCTGCAGCCAAAAATCCCATTTTGGGTCCATTGTCTGTCCAGCCGGTCCAAAAGAGAGTCCTCCTGGTTCTGACCCACAGAAACTGTAGAAGAACATGAACTTTGTGGTATTTCTGTCAGATGTGATGCAGAAGTTATCAAAGAGTTTCACTATTACTAACACATAGTAACAGATTACTCACACATAGTAATAGATTACTCACACACAGTAACAGATTACTCACACACAGTAACAGATACTCACACATAGTAATAGATTACTCACACACAGTAACAGATTACTAACACATAGTAACAGATTACTCACACACAGTAACAGATTACTCACACAGTAACAGATTACTCACATAGTAACAGATTACTCACACATAGTACTAGATTATCACACACGGTAACAGATTACTCAAACACGGTAACAGATTACTCACACACAGTTACAGATTACTCACACATAGTAATAGATTACTCACACACAGTAACAGATTACTCACACACAGTTACAGATTACTCACACATAGTAATAGATTACTCACACGCAGTAACAGATTACTCACACATAGTAATAGATTATACAGTAACAGATTACTCACACGCAGTAACAGATTACTCACACAGTAACAGATTACTCACATAGTAACAGATTACTCACACAGGTCTTGGTTAGACGAGCTTTAACCTCGTCTAACAATGAGCAGAACATTAAAGGAGCCGTTTGTAGATAACAATAAAACACACGGTGTATTCAGCCGTCCTGTTTTTGTCTGTTCAGACAGGAACTTCCACTTTATCCTGGAGGTGGGGGTCTCTTTGTCTTCTGTTGGGGCTGCGTCAACATGACGGAGTGGTTGATAGCGCTGACACCGCACTGTAAGAAGGTTCTGGGCTCTGACCCAGACTCAGGGTCATTCAGAATGGAATTAATTTCCCTTTGGGATTAAAAAAGTCTTATCTTATTTTATCTTATCTTACGTATGCATGCTTCCCCCAGGCCACACCCACACCACATACACACACACATACACACACACCACATATACACACACACCACATACACACACACACACCACATACACACACACACCACATACACACACACACCACATACACACACACATACACACACACCACATATACACACACATACACACACACCACATACACACACACACACCACATACACACACACACCACATACACACACACATACACATACACACAAACACACCACACATACACACACACCACATACACACACACACCACATACACACACACATACATACACACACACACAAACACCACATACACACACACATACCACATACATACACACACACACACACCACATACACACACACACCACATACACACACACACCACATACACACACCACACACATACACACACACACACACCACATACACACACACATACACACACACACACACCACACACATACCACACACATACACATACACACACACCACATACACACACCACACACATACACACACACACACACCACATACACACACACATACACACACACACACACCACACACATACCACATACATACACATACACACACACCACATACACACACCACATACACACGTACACACACACCACACATACACACACACACCACATACACGCACACACACATACACACACCACATACATACACATACACACACACACACCACACACATACACACACACACCACATACACACACCACATACACACACACCACACACACATACACACATACACACACACACACCACATACATACACATACACACACCACACACATACACACACACACCACATACACACACCACATACACACACACACCACATACACACACATACACACACATGCAGTATTTGAGCTTGAAGTAGTTTGAGTCTAAAAAAGAAAGAACACATTCCTGACAGAGGCATTATTTTAAATGTTACTATTATTATTACTACGTCCATGAAGGGGAGGTACATGCACATAAAACAACCTCTAGTAGTTACAGGAAACTTTAGTCTGCCTTGTAAGGTGACCTTGAGTTTTTTGAAAGGTGCCTTTAATAAAATGTATTATTATTATTTTAGTGTTTTATTCAAACGTAACATTTTTTACTGTAAAATAAAAGACAAGAACTTTGTCCAAGCCCGAATGTGGGCCTGTAAAGAGGAAGAGGTTCCAAGACATCAGTCATGGACCACAGACGTCAGACCCTCGGTTACCCAGAGGCGGTCCGATTCAGAACCCCCATTGTGCGCCCACCTCGTCACCAGAACCGCCTCTAAAGTTTGTGTTGAAGGGATTGTTTGAGGCAGTAAGCACAAATGATCAACTGTGGAGGAACTTTTGTGCTCCTCATGTGCTTCAGGCTCATGATGGAATGTATGAAACCCAAACAGGTCACCTGATGAAGATGTGCAGGAACCAGATCCAGATCAGGTCCGGCTCTCAGCAGCTGTAGTGTCTGACGGCTTCTATCCCCGCCATGAAATAATAGATTCCTCTCTGTCTTTTCAGCCTGATCTCCAGGATGCTCAAGAAGGATCCATCTCACAGAGCCTCCCTGGAGGAGATCCAGGCTCACCGGTGGCTCGGGGGTCTGGAGGACGCCCTGCTGAGCCCAGAGGCTCCTCCACCGTGGCTCTCGGTTCTCAGCTCCCCGTTGTCGGGAGCGCCTGAGTGTGGGGACCTGCTCGCCGTGAGACCGCCAGCCCAGCAGAATTTCCCTAGACCGTGGCAGCCCAGTCTCAACTTCACAATCCGGCCGCCTCCAGCCGAGGAACCTTCTGTCCCCAAGAACCTGACTGCTCTACAGCAGATCTGTGAGGAGGAGGAGGAGGAGGAGGAGGAGGAGGAGGAGGAGGAAGGAAGTTTGGAAAAAGGGGGTCAGGTTTTGACTTCTGTGTTGTTAGAAGAGCCGGAGAGAGAAGATGAGGAGATGTTTCATGGAACAGGACCCTCTTTGGAGATAACGGAGGAAGAAGAGGAGGAGGAGGAGGATTGCGGGTGTGTGATTTCAGAGCAGCCAGTCAGTCATGGAGACAAGTTAGTCCCTCCCACATCTAAAGTCCCGCCATCCTCTCTGCCGGGTTTGAGGGTACCATGCTGTCGAGGGCAGTCGGACTCCTCAGACCCAGAGGAGCCCAACAACAACACCAACAAACCTCTCCCAAAGTTCTCCTCCGGACCCGTGCCGACCGAGAGGGAGCCTCAGAGAAGCAGCAGGGAACACGATGAGCCGAGAGAAGAGGGTGGAAGAGATGACAGGTTTCAGCCACACGGTGCGCCGGCGGCCCGCGAGGATTCTGCCTCGAAGACGGATCAGGGGAAACATCAGGGCCTGAAGCTGCGTGATAGACTCCTCCAGTTCCCCCTGTGTGAGAAGGCTCTGGCCTTCAACATCCCCTCTCACAACAAACCCAAGATCCTGCCGCTGGCTCAGTACAACTGCTGCCATGTGCTCTGAGTCCAACCACAGCGCTGGTGAGAGACTCTCCGGGGGCCCGCGGGCTCCAGAACAGGAACCCTGCTGAGGCCTCCTGCTGCAGAGATGCAGAAGATGCCTGTCCAGGATGAGACCTTCATACCAACACACTCTCTCCCAGCGTTATGACCTTTGGATGAATGTTCTGTTAAGCTAGACGAGGTAGACCTGGAAGAACCTCGCGCATCTGCTGCTGAGTACTACACCAATCAGCCATAATATTATAACCACTGACCGGTGAAGTGGACAACACTGATCTGGTGACTGGACCTCCAGATTCTCCAGATCTAAGTCTGATCCATGGAAGCTCCACCTCATAACTTCCAGAACTTAAAGGATCTGCTCCTAATGTCTTGGTACCAGATACCACAGCAGAACCTCCACGGGTCACAAAAGGAGGCCTACATAATATTAGACAGGCTGGTTATAATATTATGGCTGATGAGTGTTTGTTAGAAACCAGGCTGGACCTACAGGAAGGACTGGAGACTCCAGCGGTCTTTACTGAATAAACTCTTTTGTTGGTGCCTCATTCTTTATTACCACCACTGAGTGATTTTAGTTCTGACTGCAGAATCTTTACGGCCCAGAACTCACAGATTTTATAACAAATGAAAATGAACAATCTTTGGACTGGGTTCTGCTGCAGGTAGCACCGGTTTCCACTTCGCTTCTTCTGTAACAGAAGCTCCATCAGAGACACAGACTGTCGTGAGACGGAGATCTCCTCTGAGGTCCTACTGATCCGATGACCCGTCCTGTGGTGCCGCTCCACCGGGATGCTGGACCTTCTCTGTGTTTTTAACCGTTGAAGATATGAAGAGATATGAATCAGTTTATTTATTTATAAGGTTACAAAGTTATTAACTCTTTAGAGATCTACCACTGTGTGCATGTTATTGTTGTTGTTATGACTATATACCTCCACGTGTCTTGGACCGGACCGGAACCCTCCGAGGATGAAGAACTACTGGTAGCTTTGTAGAAGCAGGATTCTCTAATGGTTCTGTGGGTTTTCTGTTATTTCTCTTTCATGATCTATTTTCCTTGTTTTTTGACGCTGAGACAAAATGTAAAGTTTTGTAAAGTAGAATAAGTCCAAAGCTGCACAATAAGCTCCATGTTTCCCATCAGGCACTGCAGCTCGATGGGAGCCTCTGCTTGGGTTTTCAACATGTGACCTGCGATCAGGCGGTCCTCACTATATAAGGAGTGAATGAAGAATCTGATCATCTCACTCTTCATCAGTCATGGGGGCATAACATCTGCAGACGAGGGATGAAAGCCCATCATTGGTTCTGGTGCGTCTGTGTCCCAGTGGACCCGTCACACATGTCTTAATCTATTTATTTATTAAAGCTGATTCGGTGGTCAGGATGAACGTGTGCTGATTTCGGGGGGTGTGGAGGAGGGAAGAGTGGGGGTGTGGATGCTTTGCTTGCGTGGAGGAGGAGGAGCCAGCCTCAATCCGACGAGGCTGTGTCAGTCCGACTAGACACTTAAAATGAACCGACTATCTTCGAGCCCCCCATCTTCGATGGGGGGCTCGAAGATAGTCAGACAGTTTGAATAGACATCGTGCCGGGCCCAGAGGGCCCGGCACGATTGGACCGTGGGAATGGACCGATCGTGGACCGTGGGAATCGATCCAACGTGCAGGATGTCGATTCTGTGCGTGGGAGGGGGGGGGGGCTCGGGCCGCCCTGTGCGCGGGGGGGAGCGCCTCGATCCGCATCTTGCCGGGCGCTGGATTCGAGCCCGGTGCCGTCTTGCTGTGAGGCAGCGGTGCTGACCACTACACCATCGTGCTGCCGCACTAAACATCACTTTTATCACAATCAACGTACGTTTAAATCTACGTCTGACAAACAAACACACACATAGACAAATAAACAAACAGAAGTGAAAGCGTGACGTCGCTGGCGCGGGTTATAACCCCCGCCTTCTCAAACAAGCAGACACCGAAAGAAGACCCCCCAGACGACCCCCCTATAGGAGCCAGAACATATATATATACATATATATGTGTATATACATATATATATATACACGTGTGTATATATATATGTATATATACATGTATATATACATATATATACACATACATATATATACACATGTGTATATATATGTGTATATATATATATACATATATATATATATGTGTGTATATATATATGTGTATATATGTATCTGAGGCCGATGACTGTTACTCACGTGATACAAATCAAAGCAGCATCTTTCCTTTGTGTTAATTTTTTCAAATGTTTGGTATTTTACTCCCTGAAAAATTCTTTAATAATCATCTGAATTAAAAAAGTTGATTAATGGATGAATAATTTCTGCTTCAGTCGATAACTTCAAACCATAGTGGAGAGGAAGAAACAATAACAAGTAGAATATCTGAACATTCTTTTCCTTCTGTGAGTTTATTTTAGGACAACCATCAAACATCAGAACCTCTGTCTGCGGACTGAAGTTCTGATGTGGGTCCAGACTGTCTACAGGTTTTTATAACGTAGGGACTCACACTCAGAGTCTCTGCAGGTTCTACGTGTCTGCTGCCACCTAGTGGCCGGAACAAAAACAAACCCAGTTCTAACCATCAGAACAATAAACACAGCAGAAAGGATGAGCAGTGCTTTTATAATATTCAATTAATTACAGACAGCTGGTAGTAGTGCTGCCGTATCGCCGGTAGGTGGCGCTAATGCAGGTCTGTAGGACATCACTTTTAACAATATCACACTTTTCTTTAAAACCATCCAAACATTCAGAATAAATAAAGGAGATGAGAGGCAGCGACAAATCCCCTCATCATCGTCATCATGTAACATCAAAGCCTCCCGTAGGTGAAGCTCCACCCCCAGCTCAACAATAATGGGCGTAGTCAAAGTCTGAGGTGAGACCCTCAGAACCAGAATCTCCGTCTCAAAGATGGCAGTTAAAGACCTGCTGACATCAGCGCTTTGTGGAGGCTGAGTTTACGGCGACACTGCAGAAACTGAATGATGAGATAAACGCGGCGCTGAAAACACGACACCGGATACTTAGAGAGTATTTCTACGTTACATCCCTATTAAATACAGAACAGTACACACTTATACATTAAATGTGGCAACTCACACATCCGTCTGTCGGTCCAAACGCACGGTACCGGCTGAGTTAGTTCTGGCGGTAGTAACAGAGGGGACTCCCAGAATCCAAACACAAAAGACTAAATGTGAAGTAAGCGGTTCTTTGGATGTCACATGACCCTAAAAGCGTGCGGCGGTTATGAAAGGAGGGAACGGCGTCATCGGCAGAGGGAACATTCTCTGTTCCCACAAACACCATTGTCCCCCCTCTGCATCAGCTGGGGAGGTAGTAACAGAGGCGCTTCAGACTTCTGCACTGATGAGAGGCAGCGACTCAAGGAGGAGGAAAATAACCCAACAACCTTTTCAAATGGAGTCAGGAGTCTTCCTCTTCGTCTTCCTCCCATCAGGAGCAGATCAGCCGCCGCGTAGCAGCGAGAATAAACCACCGTCTTTGTCTCCGTCTTTTTTTTACGTCGGCGCCAGACGCTCTGTGTGCCGCGGTTCAACGGAGATACTGGGACCACGATGGCAAAAATAGATTAAATAGAGACAAAATTACTCGTAACTTTACGAGAATAAAGTCATAAAATTATAAAACAATAAAAATAGGCTTTGACTGAATCACCGCTGTCCTCCAGAACCTCCACTGGCATCCCTGTCCTCCAGAACCTCCACTGGCTCCCTGTCCTCCAGAACCTCCACTGGCATCCCTGTCCTCCAGAACCTCCACTGGCTCCCTGTCCTCCAGAACCTCCACTGGCTCCCTGTCCTCCAGAACCTCCACTGGCATCCCTGTCCTCCAGAACCTCCACTGGCATCCCTGTCCTCCAGAACCTCCACTGGCTCCCTGTCCTCCAGAACCTCCACTGGCTCCCTGTCCCACCACACCCTCCATAGCCAGACCCCCTCCTCTCTCACAGACCTCCCCCACCCTCACACTCCTCTGATGCCTTCCTCCTCTACTCCCCTGCAGGACCAAGGATCGGACCTGAGGTGACAGAACCGACTGGGCAGCTGCTCATGTGGAACCTCCACCTGTCGTCTAGTTTTAAAACTTAATTCTCCTGTTTTGACTTTATTCTCGTAAAACGACTCTTTGACAGTAAAAGTTTTATTTCTTCCTTTATTATTATTCAGTCAGACCAAAGTTCTCCAGCTGGTTATTTAAAATAAAACATTGTTTTGTTGCTGAGCGTGAACAAACGGAGAAAACGTGTTTATGCTGCAGTGTTGGAGGATCTTTGCGTTAACAGCTGACTGAGTAATAACTGACCATGAGAAAATGAAAGGTACCGTGGTGTAATAGCTGTAATCCACCAATCAATGTTGAACAGATGTGTGATATCTGACATCACATTAATGTCAGCTGTGTGATATATGACAGCACACTAATGTCAGCTGTGTGATATCTGACATCACATTAATGTCAGCTGTGTGATATATGACAGCACACTAATGTCAGCTGTGTGATATATGACAGCACACTAATGTCAGCTGTGTGATATATGACAGCACATTAATGTCAGCTGTGTGATATATGACAGCACATTAATGTCAGCTGTGTGATATCTGACAGCACATTAATGTCAACTGTGTGATATATGACAGCACATTAATGTCAGCTGTGTGATATCTGACAGCACACTAATGTCAGCTGTGTGATATCTGACAGCACATTAATGCAGATGTGTGATATCTGTCAGCACATTAATGTCAGCTGTGTGATATATGAAAGCACATTAATGTCAGCTGTGTGATATCTGACAGCACACTAATGCAGATGTGTGATATCTGACAGCATGTTAATACATATGTGTGATATCTGTCAGCACATTAATGTCAGCTGTGTGATATATGACAGCACATTAATGTCAGCTGTGTCATATATGACAGCACATTAATGTCAGCTGTGTGATATCTGACAGCACACTAATGTCAGCTGTGTGACATATGACAGCACATTAATGCAGATGTGTGATATCTGACAGCATGTTAATACATATGTGTGATATCTGACATCACATTAACTGTGATATCTGACAGCATGTTAATTTCAGATGTGTGATATCTGATAGCATATTAATAGCAACTGCGTGATATCTGACAGCATGTTAATGTCAAATGTGTGATATCTGATAGCATGTTAATGTCAGCTGCAGCCCCAGAGAAACATAGAAGCACCGTGTTGATGAGTGATAGCGCTGTTTGAGGGTAAACAGTTGGAGCTTTGGTGGACAGCAGGATGATGATGATCTCCAGACCTTCGTCCAGTCAGTCATAATAACACTGAGGTCGGTTCAGCATCTTCTGGGCGTAGCTGCTCAGCACAGGACAACATGAAGCCCTCAGAGATGCCCTCATCCATCTTCAGGAGAAATCGCCTGCAGCCAGAGAGAGAAAGTTTGGTCACAAACATTAGAGGGAGAATCAAACCTGGACTGTTTGACTGTGTGAACCTGGACTGTTTGACTGTGTGAACCTGGACTGTTTGACTGTGTGAACCTGGACTGTTTCACCGTGTGAACCTGGACTGTTTCTCTGTGTGAACCTGGACTGTTTCTCTGTGTGAACCTGGACTGTTTCTCTGTGTGAACCTGGACTGTTTCTCTGTGTGAACCTG
>VRLP01009301.1:0-13285 GCA_009660295.1 Lophius piscatorius
GTTATTATTTTATTTTTTATTGATGCTTTTATCTGCTTTTGCTTTGTAGCACTTTGAGATTTGATCCAAATGTAAAGTGCATTATAAATTAAATGTATTATTATTATTATTATTATTATTATATGAATCCACTCAAGGAGACGTATCTTGTGAATATTATATTTCACTTTGAAAGTTCACATTTTACACACTAGGAGGAGCATTTTTTAAGAAAAACAGTTTTCCAGACATCCCTTGAAAAAAAAAAACATTTAATGGATCTTTTCCAGTTGTGTATTTCTGACACTAAGGGGCGCTTTACCTCTAAAAAGTGTTTGGGCTTAATTTCCAAACCGTTGGTCTATTTGTCTAAATTTGGTGCACATGGACAAAAAATACTGAGGAAATAACTTCACATTTAATTTGAAGGGTTCAATCAGGGAAATGCTTGTACAAGGAAGGAGATCGGGGAATTTTCGGGGATATACTCTTGCTGTCGGGGACGACATTATCACTTAGGAGTCTCTTGATTTGTTGACTTGACTGTTGGAGAATGTATAAAGTATTTCTAATAACAGGCTAGCTTTGTGTTTGACTGATATAATTATCATATTTGCGGTGGAGGATGTTAACCCCCCTCCAGCTTCCTTATCATCCCATTCCTTCCAGAGCCGTCACAGGGGCGGAGCCACAAGGAGCTGCCAAAGGCATTCATAGCACGCCGGTTCTTAAGTGATAGATATCACCTTCACGCCACCGCCTTCGGGGCACTTAACCAACGTCCCTGGCCCACTAACAAGCTGGAAAGTGTTGTGGATGCATGCGTATGAGAGAAGGTGGAGTGCGAAGAGGAGGGTGGTGCAGTCTAGAGAGCAAATAACAAATTAACTGTTTAAACTGTGTTTAGAAAAAAAAATCCCTCCAGGCTCATCTGCTTCCCAGCATCCAACTTACTAATTAAAAACAGACAGGACAAGAAGATTATTTAAGATAGAGAACTTTGTATTTGTGGCTGTTTAAGCCCTTCCTTTGAGCCATCTTCTGACAATTGATAAGAGGGAGGCTGATGAAGACTAGCCTGACATCAGGTTGCGACAAAGCAAGTGAATATAGGGCTTTAGTCTCCAGGAAGGGCGCCATTAAAGGATTCATGCACAGTTCTTTGCACATGTGAAACGCAAAAGAAAAGCACATATATTAAAATATAATGCCCGACTAACATAAATATTAAAGCAAAGCAGGATGACATGAAAAAAATGATCATGACAGAAGCACACAAACAAGTTTTCCCACAAAGCACAGGCTTTGTTCCGCCGCTGCAGAGTAATTACCCCTTAGCTGCTGTCACAAGGCGCCTGACATTTTCCATCATCTCCTTTGACAGGGATGTCTCGGCCTAAATTGTAGTTGTCCATGGAATGCGTCTGAGTCACACAGTATAATTCAGATTCGTCGAAGAAACTGAGTTTTCAGAAAAGGAACAATGATGACTCAACTTTGTAATGTTCAAGCGTACAAACTCTTAGTCACAACCCCTTTTTACTTGGTTTTGTTCTTAATTACATGCCATCACGGATCTCACAAGTTCAAATCAGGACTGCATCCCTCAAAAACTTAAATACTTCTTTAGTGCATAATTAAGGCCTTGACTGAATTCATTCCTTGCATACCCCAATCATACAACTATAGTTTGCACATTGCAGATTCGACTATGTACAGCATTAAGTTTATTGGCTCACAAGAGGTTGAACTTTTTGCCCAAACTATTTTCATCTACTTTCCCCCTACATTGTAGTTTAACCCCTTGCTGACTTGGGCCAGAGTAGTTTGCCCATCTTTCCCGCAGGCTAAGTCTCAGTTACACAGTCCAGGGCATCAGTTGATATCAATCAGCCTGCCACCTCTGTCCAATCACCATCAGCGGCTGTCCTTTCAAATCTAGTTGTCTCCATTCATCTAGTACTTTCATGCTACTGGATCCTACACCATCCTCGTCCCTAACTCTGTCATCACTCATAGCAGAGTCATCAGCCACCACCACCGCTGTCCAGACTCCGAGGGGGGGATATAGTTGCTGCTGCTCAGGGGAGATACCATTCGATCACAGCCTGTCAGGGGAGTCTGAGCCCTGATCTGGCTGTACCTGCGCCTAGTTTATCCAACAGGAGGTTAACCTTCATTTCATCCAGCAGCTTGAGACAAGACGTGTACTTGGACTCATGGAACTTTCTAAAGGACTAATTAAAAATGCTCTACCTATTTTATCTCAGGAGGTAGAGCGGTTGACCCCCAATCGGAAGATTGGTGGTTCAATCCCAGCCCCTGCAGCATACGTGTGGTGGGGCCCTTGAGCAAGATCCTGAACCCCAATTCACTCCCTGGGTGGTTCACAGACACCGACCACTCCTCCCCACGGATGGGTCAAATGCAGAAAAATGTTTTACATTGTTGACCTCTATGTATGTACCGTGTTTAATAAACATTATTATTTTAGGAGCTGCAGCTACAGGCAGATCTACTTTGGCTTTGTTTAGTCTCTAATCTGTGATTTAACAAACCGATAGAAGGAAACCTCAAGAGGTGGAGGTATGCGCCGGGGTTAAGAGGAATGAAAGTCAGTCACAGCAGGACAGAATACATGTGTGTGTGTGTGAAAAAGTGAGTCAGGTGGAGCTTTAAGAGTTTAAGTACGGGGGATCAACTGTTCAAAGGAACAAGGAGAGTGAGGAGAGGTGAAGAAGCAAGTGCAGGCAGAGTGGCGTCGGTGGAGAAGAGTGTCAGGAGTTATCTGTGACAGAAGAGTAGCAGCAAGGTTTGCAAGATGGTGGTGAGAGCAGCTCTGCTGGATGGTTTAGAGAAGGCGGCTCTGACCAAAAGACAGGAGGAGGAGCTGAAGAGGTTCAGATGTTCTTTGGGAGTGACGAGGATGGACAGGATTAGAAAGGAACACATCAGAGGGACAACCCAAGTTATACATCTTGGAGAAAAAGTAAGAATGGCCGGATTGAGATGGTTTGGACACGTGAAAAGGAGGGATAATGGATGTATTCCTAGAAGGACGATGTAGATGGAGCTGCAGGGCAGGAGAGAAAGGGGAAGACTAAAGAGGAAGTTTCTGGGATGTGGTGAGAGAGGACATGCAGCTGGTTGGTGTGACGGAGGACAATGCAGAGGACAGGACAAGATGGAAACAGGTGATTGACTGTGGCGAGGGAAGAGAGAAGAAACATTTATATTCGCTCACTATAATCCTGTGGCAGCCACACATTTCGTCACGAGAGAACCAGATGGATGCTGAACGCTGTGCGTTTTCTTTAACTATAACAACCGCGGTGCTCTGTGTCAACTTCTGTCTCTGCAGCTGCGACTCTAATTCTTTTTGGTTTTACGAGTTCGGTGAGCTTAACAAAAGGTGATTGTTATCTTTTCAACAGGTGAGTCAGTAGTAAACAGACAGGCGTTTCCTAAATCAACAGACCTAAGGAGTTATATGTGCAAACCTGCCTTTATAACAACCAGCGCCTCACATTGGGTCATACATGAGAATAAACATCCACCCATCTCTTCAAATATCTGTCCTCCACCTCTTCTAAGTACAATATTTGTCTCTCACCACACGTACAGCCATAAACCACAAGAGTTGGAATTCAGCCACAGGCATTTTCCACACTGTCAGAGCAAAGCACGAAGCTGGTTTTTATGTTATGATGTATTCTTTGGCTGTTTAATGAATGCTTTGAAAGACAGCTTTACTCAATTATGCTTGAGTTGTTTGGCAACATTCTTTTTGAAAGATGTGATGAAAAGCCAACGTGTCAGAGGAACGATGAACGCGATGATGATTCAACTTCCTGTTCGGTAAACGTCTCCACGTTCCCAAGTGAACGGTAAGGGTGTCAGCTCATGTAATGTGATACAGTAAGTTTCATTACTGACAGACACCTGACAGTATAACATACAGGACAGTATAACACGCACTGTTCGACAGAGTCGTTTTGGGTGTAAGCGCCTTTTAGGATATTAGGCCAGGTCACTTGTAAACAAGTGGCCTGGCTTGACTTGATTTGTTGTGACACACTGGATTTTTGCACATTTTCTACTTTTAATGTGTGCAACTATCATATAATTAAGGAGGAGGGTAAATATTAGGAGCACAACCGTAAGAAAAATCTGCAATTCTGCGAGAATAAAGTTGCAATTTCAAGACTAGTGGTCCATGTTGGTATAAAGATTGAAAATGATCCATGAAAGAATCCTTGAGGTATGTCTAGAAAAGCCGTGTTTTCCATAGAAAGCTCCACATAGTGAGTATAACGATGTATTCTGGATGGATCTCCCTTGAGTTGATTCATATTCACCAAATGTGAAAAATTGGAAAATGATCCATGAAATAGTGTTTGAGTTATTGCTCTTACATGAAGGATCTGCTGAAGCGGCCGAAGCAGCAGATTGACGATTCCATAATATCCACAGCTTTAAGTTAAAGTTTGGTTAATTTTCTTTTCGGGGACATAACTGTGTGGCATTGATGAGCAAAAAGATTCAATTCAATTATTTGTCAAATGTTTACCAAATTATAGCTTGATAATATAATTCATGCTCCTGGCAAAACTGATATTTCCACTCCTTATCGTAGCCAAAAATTATGACTTGATTCTCATAATATTTCAACGTTTTTCTCAAAAGAATATATTTTTTTAATAATTTATACTTGTAAAATTACATCATTTTTCTTGATCCCCTCTTTATTCTTAATTCTAGGAAACTTTGACTTCATTTTTTATAAAATTGTAAGTATAAACCTATAATGTTTTCAAAAATATTGAAAAAAGTATAGAAAGATTGTTTATTTGCAGCCTTTATTTCTTAGGGGTATTTATTAATTCAACATATGGGTAACTCAGATTTTAGCATTAAATTATAAATTGTTTGCTCAAGCTTTTTTTTTAAATAGTAAAAAAAAAAAAAACTGAATTACAAAATGATTAAATTTTGTATTTCATGGAAATGAATCAATATATTTCAATTACTCCAACCTTTTGGTTAAGCATGTTTATATAAAACTTTATGATTCCCATTAAACTTTTGTGGCTTGATCAAGTTAGATAAAAAAAATCCTACTTATCGAATAGGACTTTCTCAATAGCCATGGTGAACTCCTCCCCCTCAGTGTTCCCCAGGGCTCCGTCCTGAGCCCCTTACTCTTCAGCATATACCTGCTAGTATATGTGCAGGGATATTTAATCAAAAGGTGCTCAACCAAACAGCTGAGCAGGACGTAAAAGAGTTACTAATCTCATTATCTTCATTTTTTAAATAATTTTTGCCAACATTCCTCTTAAAACTCTCTAGTATGAAAAGTGTCTCACACCAAGGTAAAAATATTTTGTTTGTCTCTTGATGGATTTTCTAGCTGCTCTAAGGCCAGCTTTGATATGTGATGCCTCCGGTGGGTCATAAATCCACACACCGAAGCAAATTAAGCTACTTTTGCTGATTCTCCTGAAACAATGAAAGAACAGGGAAAATATTCTAACACTTTTGAGTTTTTATTTGTACTGGAGGCTAAACACCAGAAGTTACTTCAGCGAGTTTCTTGGATAGAAGCTCATAAAATTCTGTGACGCAGCAGCTCCAGCGTCACGAGGATTCAGCCAGTTATTCTGGTAACACTTAACAAAATTACATGTATTCAAGTTCAATAGCCAAAGATGGCTAAATGTAGCAAACCACTTCAAACCGGAGCAGGCGGAACAAAACCACAATCAGACTCCCAGAACATTCTGATTAATATACAACTAAGAGTTTATACAGCGCTTCAGAAAAAGAATACAACCACCTGTTTCTTCTATTTCTGTGTGTGTCCAAAGCTGAACTTCATATTAAAATGTAATATAGCGACATTAAACAAAGGCAAGGACGTTATCTAAACCATCTGCCCCGGAGTTTAATAGTATTTACCTTAGAAACTAAACCAAACTGCATTAGTCACTGGCTTCTGGACTACAAACACCAAGACCTGGTTTCTACCGGCCTTCAATCACATCACTAACAAAGACCATTTTCAGAAGTGCGAAGGTGGCTCAAAGGTCTCACCAGTAGCACGCCATGCCGAGATCAAAAGACATCCCAGAGTAGATGATTTAAGGCTCCAGGACTCCCAGAAGTGACCAACTTTTCCAAAATCCCTCCAAGAACACGGCGAGGGCTGAAAAGGCTGGGAGCTAACAAAAGATCCAAAGAAAAACATCTGATGAACCGCAAGCCACTGTCATCATATAAAGGTCAGAGTTCATGGCACAGCTGTTCCAAAAATTACAAGATATATGGCAAAAAAGAACACAGTGAGACCTAACATTCAAGATTCATGAATTATGATTACTTAACTTTATAATTCGTTTCCAGGCATTTGGATGACATCATTTTAACACAATCAAACTAATAAACGTAAAGTGATGCATATTTGTTATTAAAACAGGAATGAAAAAGGTACAAAGGATATTTTTGTAATAGTTCTAGTAATCATTATGTTCTTGAAAAAGATTTCCTCTTCAAAACACTGTAATTTCCTGAAAAATAAGTGTAAACAACCGGACCTAAACCCAACAGTTTATTCTAACAAACCTTCAAATATGGCTAAAGCCAGTATACAAAAGCAAAGGGGCAAAAGAATTGTTGCAGTTGTTGCTGCTAACGATGGGACAACTAAATATTAAGTACAGGAGGGGGATTTTTTTTTCATGCGGTTGATTTAGGTGTTGGGGAACCTTTTTGCTGGACAAAATAAATAAAATTGGATTTTGTGATTACTGATGATGCTTGTTTTATCTTAGAATTTTATCTTAGAGTGTCCATCGTAAACACTTCTGATGTCTTTTGGCTTCTGCAGATTACAAAAGCCACAAGACTTTTTCAATTTTCAAATGTCTACGACATGTGCGACAAAGGTCACTCATCCGAGGACAAGAACGTTCATATTTTGGACAGAGAGAATAGATTGTTTGGGAGAGTTGTGAAGGAAAGCCCACAATGTCAACTGGAGCGGCCCTCTCTAAACAGTGGAGGTGGTCTACGCCACCACCCATCGCCCACATACAATGTACTTTTAACATCTCTCCCCATCTCGCCATCATCCACACCTGGACTCACATTATGCTAAAGACTCATGATACCCCAGAAAACAAACAAGTCCAATCTCTCCCTAACGACCCCTGACCCATGACCCACCCTCATTAGTTATGCACGACCAACTGCCAGCGACCCTCTGGAGGTAGAAAATCCCAGACTCCCCACCAGCCAGTCAGAACTGAAGAAGCCTCTTGGATGAAAGTTGAAACATTTTCAAGCCAAAAAAGAAAGTCCAGTTGTTTTGGATTCAACCCTTCATATCTAATGAGTTATAACAGGTTATTAATTATTTCTTAAGTGGTCACAACTTAATTTGTAAACTTTGTATAAGCCATTTATAAATCCTTTATAAATGGGTAGAGAGGGGTATTTTTGTAAATGGGTAGAGAGGATTCTCTTTAACAGGAAAAGCCTCACTAAAATCCAGAGGTTTACTGGAGGTGGAGACAAATGAATATAAAATAATTCAAAACGAAGTAAAACTGGAGGGACAATACAGGAATACAGGAAGTTCAGTAGTTATATTTCTCCTCTCCCTCTCATATTTCCCTGGAAGACATTAAGAGTGTTTTCCTGATTTTGTCTGGTGTGTGAGAGGAGCTTCACCTCGTAGTAAACTTTTGCTGAGCAGGTATCGAGGAATGAAGGAATATCTGCCAAACAACGAGAAAGATAAACTTCTAACAAGCTCGCAGTGAAAAACACGATGTCTACGTCCAACCGTTCGTATTGTGGTTGAGTTTTGACTAACATTGGCTTGGCTCATACAGTTTAGCATATAAACTTTACACCGCCACTGTTTGGCTGAACTTAACTTGAACAGAAGTTGTAAAACTCATTTGAGAGGGAAGCCAGGCTTCGCTGTGGTTGGCAGCCTGTTTTATGATGTTTTCATGTAAATGCTGGAAAAGTCAAAAAAACACCACCCAGAACCTAGGAAACAGAAAGGTAGTGTGCTATCTTGATTATAGTAACCATGAATGATGATAGCGCCATCGTAACACCAAATTTAACGTTGGATAAACACCAGTCAGCCATAAAATTATAACCACTGTCAGATGAAGTCAGGATTACATTGATTATTTCATTAAATGGTACCTGTCAGTGGGTGTGATTTGTCATGTAGAAAGGGAACATTTCATCCTTTAAGTTGATGTTTTTGAAGAGGAAAAATGGCTCATTGTAAGAATGCCAGTGAGTATGACTAGGCCCGCACAGTCATGGGATCAGAGTCATCAGTTGGTGAACTGATGACTCGGTCGTGGGTGCCCAGTGGTCATTGATGTGGGGACTAAAGCCCCGCCCATGTTGTGTCCCACAGAAAAAACTACTGTAGTATAAATTACTATTAAAGTTTCTGCTGGTTCTGACAGGAAGAAGTCCGATCACACAGAGCATCCCAGAGCTGTCGGGCGGCAAGAGGCTGACTTACATAATATTAGACAGATGGTTGTAATGTTATGGCTGATCGGTGCATGTCACAATTTCTAGTCTCATCCGTTCTAAACTAATTTTAATCTTTCCAAACTCAAACCGTCTTTGAGTTTACGACAAATAATCTCAAAGACAGTATTAAAGCATTTTTGAAAATCCTGATTTTGTAAAAAAAAAAATACACTTTAAACACCAACATCAATAAATGACCCAGAATGTTATTTAATCTTCTCTCTGTGCCAGTTCCTTCTGCTCACTTACTTTAAGCACATTGCCAGCAGAGGGTAAGGAAGTCCAAAAACAAGCATTTGATAGACATAACTTTATGCGGATGATTATCTTTTAATTGGTGGTGGGTGACTTTGGCTCAGATGACTCAGAGATTGCTGAAAAATGAACCGCCAAGCCGTGCGTTTGGCAGCAGGATGTGGGCAACCAGGGACTTCCAGGACTTTTAAGTAGCAAAACATAAAAATAAAAGCAGCAATTGGAAGTTTCCATGAATATAAACCCTCATGGGTTGGGACAATGTGTGAAGGATAAATACAAACAGATTAGAACGATTTTCAACTCATTTTCGATTCTACAGAGACCGTAAATATTTGATGCTGGAATTCATGAGTTTTTCTGACTTTTTTTTTTTTTTCGGGTAAATGCTCGTTGGTGCCAAGTTGTTGCAGCACATGTAGTTTGTGGCTTGGCGCCGTCTTACTGGAACAAATGGACACTTTTCAGAAGAAGACTGGACGGCTGCCGATGTTGAGTCTTTGTCCATCAGTGAAGGCAGGAACCGATGTCAGAACTGCTGTAACTATTTAAAGCGACATGGTAGTTGGAAGGATATTGTGACCTCTCCAACCAGAAAGTGCGTCATTCTTTTCATTTTTGCCGTTTTGCTCAAGTTTTGCAGATGTTGAGTCTAACCCTGATGGATGAATGAGTGTCACCCGCCCACATTCAGCATGTTTGTCACCCTCCCTCCTCCCCTCTTCCTCCCCGCAGCAGGCCAGAGGACGGCTGTAGGACACAGATCTGATGAGAGAGTTTCTAAGTATGATAACTTGGTTGATTTATTACTTTTTCTGTATTTTTTTGAAACCAAATCTCATTGGCTTTATAGCCCAGAGAAGTCGGGGGTATTGCGGAAACATAATCGCCGCAGATCCTTTGTGTTAGCGCAATAACTCAAAAACTAGATAATGGGTCATTTTTGAAATTTTACACCCACCTAGACTTTAGTGTGAGGAAGAACTGGAATGTTTTGGGAAAAGTTCGGGTGTATATTTCTGACACTAGGGGAGCTTTATCTTCAAATTTTCCGGCCATAATTTCTCCACCTTTGGGAGGATTTAATCCAAATTTGTTGCACATTCATTCGATTAAGGAGATCTATTTGGATACATCGTGATTTACTCAAGGAAGTCTATCTTGTAAATATCATATTTTACTCTAGTAGTTCTTATTTTACACACTAGGGGGAGCTTTTTTTTAAACGAAAACTGTTTTCCAGACATACCTCCAAACGTTACATGGTTTATTTTCAAACTATATACCCCTTAGACTTTAGTGTGAATAATAACTTCATTGATTTTTGGAAAGGTTAGTTGTATATTATTGACACCAGGGGGAGCTAATCGCTAAAAGTCTTAAGGCCATCATTTCTTGACCATTGATCCAATTTTGTCCAAATTTGTTGCATATGAATGAGCTAAAGGAGATCTATCCGTTTTATATGTTGTATTTTAATCACATGATTAATATTTTTATTAAATTTTACGACATTTTTCTCAAAATACTGTGGACATACCTTCACATTTAATGTGGGGGGGATTGCTTGGACAGCAAAGAGGATTGGAGACTCTTTTGGGATATAACCTGGCTGTCAGGGCCGACAGCATAGGTCTAGTTGTTGCAGTCTTTATCTGCACAGACATCTTTCAGACAATAATGCAGGTTTTTATTTTAATATTCTCTGAAACGTTAAATGACAAATGTCATTAAATAGTGACATCCCTAAACTCCTCGTAATGTTTGCATTGAGTCACATTATTAAACTAGGCCTATATGCTGTGGTCCCCACGGCACGAGTAAATCCCCGAAAAGCCCTCAATCTCCTGCATTAAACAAGGTCTCCCCCTGATTGAACTCCTCAAACAGTATTTATCATACAGGAAAAAGCTCCACTAAAATATGAACTATTAGAGTAAAATCTACACGGGATAGATCTCCGGAACAACGGTTGAGAAGTTGCGGCCCCAGAACTTCTGGAGATAACCTCCCCTTAGTGGTGAAATCATAGAAATCGACCTTTTCTCCAAATCAATCCATTTCTTTCTTTCACTAAGTTTTATGGAGGTATAAAAATTGAAAATGACCCATGAAAGAGTTATCGAGTTATGGCGTTAAAATGAAGGATTTGCATGTGGCGGCAATGATGACGATTCCGTATCATCCACGACTTTTCAGGGATATAAATAATGAACTCTTTGTCACACAATTTTAAACAATGGGATAAAAATGCACCTTATCCTTTCCAGTGAATGACTTGACTTTAGAGGATGATCAATCATGACACTATCACGCTTCTGATTATTTTCTCGGCTTTCCTCGTCTTTGGCTGCCTTTGTTCCAACTTGACTGAAATGTTTTCCTGTCATCATGTACAATTGAATATTTTAATAATATTAATATATAGCTCAATGAATAATATTAAGATAGATTACATTACATTAGATTAGATTCGATTAGTTGAATAATATTAAGAATAATTGTATATTTATAACAAACAGTGAAGTTGACGTTTATACGTAGAATTGATATAGCGGTTGCTGCTGCTCTAGAGAACGTCACACTGTCATAACTGGGAGATAAGATCGTGTTTGCTGATCATAAAACCAATGATATCAGATATAAATCTTTATTTAAGCAGCTGCTGTCAAGTTTAAGTTTTGAGTGTCTTTAATTGCTCAAAATATGTCTAGCTAGCTTTAACTATCCTATAAATAGATGAGTCACATGAATAATATATCAATACAGTGGATAAATAAAGGATGAAGTTGAAGATTGATAGGTATGAGAAAAAGCTCATAAGACATGGCTCTCAGAAATAAACAGAAAACAAACAAAAAAAAATGCCCTACACTATCGAATTTCTAGTTAAAATATCTTATTGGACTTGAATTAAGACACAATCACTGAAAAAGTAACACTTCACTAATTTATAGGAACTTTTTTTAAGCAGTTGAACATTTTGTTAAGTCAAAGAATCAAATTAATCAGAATTAAAATGCCCTAATTTATTTGAGCATTTTCATTTCCAGCTAACTTAAAGAGAAATTCAATCGTAAAATGCTTAAATAAAACTCTCTAATCTTATTTCAAAATTGTAATAATTGTAAATCTAGAACAGCGTCACTGCTAAATAGATAGAGACTCTATTAACTCTATTAATCTCCATAGGGGAAATTTATGAGGTGGTTAAGGGGATATGATTTAAAAAAAAAAAAGAAATTTACATATTATATTAAAAACCAAACAAAAAGGTAAATGGTCCAACCTTGCAAAAAAAGGGCTAAAAAGTAAAAATATTAGTATTACTTGCTTATTCAGAAACACGAAAACGTCCCAATATTAGTAAAATGAAATAAAACATTAGACTTACTATCTCATTTCAAGATGTCCTTAATCTTAATCTAATGTAAATACAAAGTAATTTTCCAATTGTTCTACTGGCAGATTTTTGTTTGAACTTATTACAAGCTAAAACCACCTTGTAATCGTTATTTTCCACTCATTGTTGAAGGGGATTTTGTTTTTTAAGTGTGAAGAGCTCTTGGAGCTAAATGAATTAAATGAACCATGAAATCAAAAGGGTCTTATAATAAATAAATATCAAAGCATCATTCATCATACACCAGCTGTAAATAATCAACGTGTGATAGAAAGCGGATTTTCACCTCTGCTCCAGAGGATTAACAATCCAGCCGGCCTCCAGAGCTCGGGTCTGGGTCCTGCTCCATAGCTGTGAGCTCTGGGTGTCACCTGCACTTGTGCAGGCTTATTGGCCGGTGGTCTGGTTAGGAGGGCTGCCCTCTGGCATTAGCATCCCCTGATCAGATTAACTACCGGCCTCACTGCCAGCGCAGAGGCATGAAGAGGAAGAGTCCTGTCTGCCAGGGTTTGGGTATAGCATGACACATTTAGCGAGCTGAAGTGACCACCCATAAAACCCACATTTAGCCCGCTGCCCTATTATGACCAGAGTGGCGTGATGACACCACCAGGAATGGAAATGGGTTTATATGTCTCAACCTATTAGTACGACTTAATGAACATTAAGTCTGTGATATTATTGATTATTATTATTATTACTATTATTATTATTATTCCATACATATTATTAATATCACTATTCATATTATTATTCATATTATTATTGTTATTGTTGTTATTGTCATTAGTATTATTATTATTCATATTATTATTATTGTTACTATTATTATTATTATTATATCCCTGAAAAATTGGGGATGGAATTGTCATTGCGGCACAGTCCAAGTCCATACAGTGAATCAGTCCAGGTTCATACAGAGAATCAGTCCAGGTTCATACAGTGAATCAGTCCAGGTTCATACAGTGAAACAGTCCAGGTTCATACAGAGAATCAGTCCAGGTTCATACAGAGAATCAGTCCAGGTTCATACAGTGAAACAGTCCAGGTTCATACAGTGAATCAGTCCAGGTT
>VRLP01009302.1:0-13279 GCA_009660295.1 Lophius piscatorius
TTACTGGATTAATGCATGTTACTGGATTAATGCATGTCACTGGATTAATGCATGTTACTGGATTAATGCATGTTACTGGATTAATGCATGTTACTGGATTAATACATGTTACTGGATTAATGCATGTTACTGGATTAATGCATGTTACTGGATTAATGCATGTTACTGGATTAATTCATGTTACTGGATTAATGCATGTTACTGGATTATAGCTGATTTATTTGCTACTTTTCCCGCGTCTGTATCTCTCCTCACCTGTGTCTCTCTCTCACTCTCTTTTTTTTTTTCAAACCCGACCGGTCATGGCAGTAGGCCGTCCACCCCGAGTCCTGGATCTGCTCGGGGTTTCTGCCTGTTAAAGGGCAGTTTTTTCTCACCATTGTCACCAAGTGCTGCTCAAGGAGGAATTTGTTGGATCTCTGTAGATAATTATATAAAGAGTTTGTTGTAGACCTGCTCTTTCTGGAAAACACCTTGAGACAACTGTTGTTGTGAATAGGCGCTATATAAATAAAGATTGATTGATTGACACACATACAAAAACACACACACATAACAACACAGACATAAGCACACACACATGCAAACGCACGTATACACATATTTATATACACGTATACACATACACACACACTCATTTGCACACACACATACACAAACACACTCACACACAAACATACACACACACATAAGCATACACATGCACATACACAAATTCACACACACACACATATACATACACACACACATATGCACACACATATGCACACACACACGCACACACACACAGTTGGTAAAGAGTGCAGAACAATAACACAATAATAAAACGATTTTAAAATGATAAGGTTAAAATAGAGCGATAGGTAACTTAGATGACGTAATCTCCTTCATGTACATACGGTGGACATATCTGAGAGGCGGGGGGACGAGGTTGTCACCTTCATGGTGATGAAGACCTTTTATTGTCTTCTTCGATCACGTTTAAGAAGCACTCAAAGCTGAAATGAGAAACGCTGTGGCGGGTTATAACTTCAGCGTCAGCTGAAGGAAACACTTTCTGCTTTCTTTTATTTTTGTTTTTGGGAGGGGGTGGGGGTGGGGGGGACCAGCTGTGTGTCCCTGTCTGGACCGTGGTCTCAGCTGGAATGTGTCTTTGCAGAACTGACAGGAGAACATGGAGCCACCGTAACCTGAGATGTGAACTGGAGGGAGCGAGACGGAGGGATCGCAGGGAAAAACAAATGCTTTCCATGATGCCAGTGTGAGTAAAAGAGAGAGCGAGGGATTAGTGCAGGGTGGGGTGAAGGAGCGTCCCTCCCCCTCCTTGACGGATAAATCCATGCACGCACAAGGACACACAAAGGAGGAGGGAGGAGGTGCAAGACGAGGAGAAAAAAATATTCCATGAAGATATAAACAAACCACAAAACACACACGACAAAAACAGAGGCTGGAAAACGAGCTGAAACCAAATAACTGATGTGATTTTTGATTAAAAGAAAGAAAAAAAAGGTCCTAAAGTTTTGCCTGATTTGTTTTTAAGGAAAAGCTTAAAACACAAGAACCAAACTCCTGCTGTTGTTTGACTCTGGATCTGCATCACCTCAACTTCAGGTTGGTGGCTGTGCCGACGCACCTTTACGGAAGAGGATTAGGACTATGTGGACTTTTAAGTCAGAATTCTGACTTGGAATAAAGTGAGAATTCTGAGTTAAATGCCGAATCCTGACAATAAAGTCTTCATTCTGAGACTAAAGTGAGAATTCTGAGTTCAAAGCCAGAATTCCGAATATAAAGTTAGAATTCGGAGATTTAAGACATTTTCAAATAGAATAAAAATATTTTCAAATAGCTATATTTGGCTTTAATCCCCTTCCGTACATTTTGCTCCCCTCTGAATATACCTTTTTTTTTTTCCTAACCTCCCTGGTCCCCATCATAATCCGGAGAAGAATCCAGGACACACAGAGATGGACCATGGTGAGTCCTCCTTACCCCGCAAATTTTTTTTTATCTGGTTGGTTCCTGGATCAAGGTCAAAATGTAAATCTAAAACTCTCTTGGTGTGTGATCCCAAAACCTCTTACTCCCGTAGACGGATTAAATGAAGGAAGAGCTCGGCATCTTGGGAAACACGTTTATTGACTCCGGGTGAGGTGATTCATTGCTTTTATCAAAAATAGCTACTAAATATTGATAAATGTACATTCATGATTATGAATGAAACATAAAAGCCAAGTCAGACTTTCTAGATTCCTGCAGCGATCTGGAGAGTTTCCCACTCATACAAACACAGTTATTGTTTTTTAACTTTTGATCACGCTTACTTCTCTACTCCAGTAGAAATCAGGAGCAGCAGAATCAGGCTTGACCCTGATAACCCTCTGACCTACATTCCAGTCAGCTGACAAGATGGGTCGGGGAAAAATAGAATACTAAGAAACACGGCTGTAGAGCACAATCCATCATTCCAACTAATACAGTTATTATAAAAGAAAACCCATTTAAACTCAGAATTCGGACATTAAGCTCAGAATTCTGACTTTAATCTCAGGATTCTGACTTTTTTCTCAGGATTTTGAGTTTAAACTCCGAATTCTGTAGTTATTCTCAGATTTCTGACCTTGAACTCAGAATTATGGCTTTATTCTCAGAATCGGACATTAATCTCAGGATTCGGACTTTAAACTCGGAATTCTGACTTACATCTGAGAATTCAGACTCTGAACTCAGAATTCTGACCTGATTCCGAAAATTTGAACTTTCTTCCCAGGATTTTGACTTCATTCCCAGAAGTATGACTGTAAACTCAGAATTCTGAAGTATTGAATCAGAATCCTGAGGTTAAAGCCGGTATTCTGAGAAAATATAGTCAGAATCCTGAGTTCGAAGTCTGAATCTTATGTAAATCCAACACTGAACACTGGGTATCCTGTTTTCCTTTCCCGGCGCCTGAACTCCCACTGCTCTTATCTCCACCTGCATTAGAATGCTTTACGTGGCGAGGAAACATCTCTTATTGTTTTCTCCCTGGCTTCCTTTCGGACTAGTAGCTCCGCCTAACGGCCCGTCTCATTAAGCCTCCATATCTCCATCTCCATTTTCATCACATGCCGCATAAACCCCGACCGCCGGCCCCCAATCTGGCCGGAGCACCTGGCCGAGAGAGGATGTATTGTTCAAACACGCACAACACAATGTCACATGTTCCACCTATATATCATCTATAATTAGATAACCCTGCAAACGCTCGGCGGCTAATCTGCTTCGCTTGCATCAGCGATGCTTCGGCAGCGGTGCGGCGCCCCGACGTGCCTCTGGTCCGCATTCAGTGCATAACTCTCCCAGAATCCCCTGCATCTATATGCATCGGCGGAGGTTTGTGTATCATAAACACACACACCTTCACACAGTTACGCCCATATCTGTGTCGCGGCCCCCGAGCGCCGCTTCTTAAATCCACACTCTCTGGTGGGTCGGTATGTGAAAGTATCGCAGGCTCGTAGCGAGCGCCGATGCTAAAGCAGCTGCCGCGGCGCTGGCGGCACATCTCGCTCCGTATGTAAACCCACGCTGCAGCTATTCGAGGCATGCGATCCGGGCCCCCGAGCCGTAGGGGGGGGGGGTCAACGTGCACTTGTGTGGCGGGGTCAAGGCGAATTTCAGGAGAGGTCAAAAATGTCAGCAATTTGGACGGCGAGGATGAAACTTTCAGTTCATAGCATGCAAAGAAAATGACCTGCTCCAATGAAATCCCAGGAGACCCAGTGTAAGATCATCCACAGACGACATGTGAGCCCGGTTCTGGAGAACCTCTCCACTGTCTCTCAAACGACCATCACATGTGGACTAGTCCTAAAAGTGTCTTTATTTCACTTTTAGGACTGACGTTCCTCTAAATCCACTTTGTCTCGTCTCTGGATTAGTTTCCAGCCGTGAACCATGAAACAGATACATCCTGAGAATTAAACGCCGTGTCGCACAACCTCGCCATCCTGCAGCAGCGCCGAGACGAAAAAACCTGCTGAGATTTCAGGAGGAAAAACGTCTTTTTTTACATCTAGTGTTGAAAGGTTCTGTAGAGAAGTTTAAATGGACCGGTCCCCTATGGAAATACATAAACGTAGTAAAATGACTTATCTCTGCTACTAATATATTTATTTTTATATATAAATTATATATAATTCATATATTTGATATATTTATTTATATAAACATATGTATTAATATTTTATTATTACATAATATTATATTATTAAATAAAATATTTATATATTTATTTATATATATATATATATATAAATTATATATAATTCATATATTTGATATATTTATTTACACTATATGTATGTCTTTTTATAGATATTCATATATATATTTAAGTTGTGTATTTTATCATCATATTATTTTAAAATATTTAGAATGTAAAGTGTGAACGGGTCGGCGGCGTTTTGGACGGGGTGACGCTGCATCTTCATTCCTTCGGACCCGTTGACGGTCGGCGCCATCCTGAAGACGCCCCCAAATCTTTTTTGTGTATTAAAGTTTAGTCCTGGTGGAGGAAGGTTTTGTCCTGTGTTTGTTCCTTATATTGTCCACCTGTGGGTAATATAATAATAACTGCTCTCGGGTTTACTAGAGGCTCTGATGCAGAATTGGATCGTTTCCAACGGGCCCACACACAATGTTCTCCACCCTCATGTACGTGGACATCTGAGGTGGAGGAAGGCAGAAAGCCACGAGTCAGAGGGTTCGCTTTGAGCTTGTTTGTGTTTTGATAGCAGAAGAATAATCCCGTTCTACCGGGTTTAACTCGGGTTCAGAACCGCTAGTATCAAGGCTACGTTACAAAAATCGACTCACAAGACACAAACACCAAAAGCTTTTTATTTTCTTTATATTTGAATTTCGGTAATGGCCACTAGATTTTATTTCAGCTGCAAATACAATAACCTTATTAACCAATGGGGTTTCAGAGTAATTCTGAATATTCGTGAAACTATAAGCTTTTTTTTCGGGATTCCCCAAAGTCAACATAAGTCAGCGTGATGCTGGTTCCTGTAAATACATGCCGACTCGGTCCTCCCTGCTCAGGAGTCAAGGTCACGGCGGTTGAGTGGCGCTAATCCCGAATGCACAGCATAGTGAAAGACGTGCACCTGTCTCGCTGACCGGCGGCGGCCAACTGTTGAGGACAGACAGCCGTGGGAAAACCGGGGCCCGGCTGTGTGGCCGTGTTTTGTTAGCGCCGCCTCAGCTGAGTGAGAGGATGATTTACCGGCTAAATTTAAGGTCCAGTAGAACACGTGATCGGACAGAACTCAGACTTCAGACCCACAAATAAAGACAAGAAGTTTTACCTCGGAGAGCTCAAACCTCCGCCGAGGCCCGACACTCCCGAGGTTTAAAGAAGAAAGATCGATGAAGGTTTCTACATTAAAGTCTGAGTTATTACACGCCTCTAAACTCTCTGACAACTCCAACAAACTCTCTGAGGAGCTCTCAAATACTCCGCAGCCAATCCTCGACTGCGTCTGCGAGTCCACTGAGATCCAAACTCCAGCCCCAAAGGAACATCAAAGGAACTCTTGAATCTAAGACCCCAGCTCCACTCCGAAAAAAACATCAAAGAAATCAAGGGAACATTTGAAACTGAGCCCCAGCCCCCCGAAGAGAACATCAAAGGAACTATTTAAACTGAGCCCCCTGCTTCACACCCAAAATAACATCAAAGGAATCAAAGAAACTTTGGAATGAAGCACGCCAAAGGAACATCAAAGAAACTTTGGAATGAAGCACCCCAAAGGAACATCAAAGAAACCCTGGAATGAAGCACCCCAAAGGAACATCAAAGAAACTTTGGAATGAAGCCCCCCCCAGGAACATCAAAGGTACTCTTGGAACTGAGCCCCAAGCTTTACCCCCAAAGAAACATCTAAGGAACTTTTGAAACTAAGCCCCCCCCCCCAAAAAAAGTAACATCAAAGGAACTCTTGAAATTGAGCCCCCAGCTGAGCGGTTGAAGGAGAGGTTGGCCCAGAACGCCACTCAAGCTAAATCCGCCCCCGTTTTCACCACCTGTGTTTTGATCTCGATGTCCAACAGTTCACAAATCCCAGTTCGCTCATTAAGTCTGTCGTAACGGGTGAAGGGTCGTTAACACCGATCGCCTCCACGACTCTGGAAACGTTTAATCATTGAATGTTATCCGTCCGACACGCTTTCGTAGTTTTCTGACAGCACCTCTGATTTGGTCCGGCTGAGGGACCAGAACTCAAGAGTGAGAGTGAAGAAGTGAGGCAGTGCCAGCAGAGCGCTCTCACACCAGGAGGAAGGAGTATTGTTATTGGCGTGGATGGACGTGACCGAATTCAAGCATCCAGACGGATTCCAACAATAATAACGCAGGGAAGGAGTAGAGGTCAGCCCGGGACACTCGCACAATAAATCCATTATGACTCGCCGTCGCTCTTCTAGGATAATTCTGCTGGGTGAACGGTTCTATTCAAACGTAAACAGAACCGACAGTCAACAACAGAACCAAGGAGGGTTTACTCCGGGCTGAGCTCCAACCAGTCCCTCTTCTTTTATAATGATAATAATAATAATAATAATAATAATAATAATCATACATTTAGTTTATATGGAAGATAATCTCTGCTTTTAGTGACTCTGCCATCATCAACATTCCTGAAGTCACTTTCCAGAGTCTTCTTCTACAGAAGCTCTTAAACTCATTAATTAGGGCCAAGCTGTCGTCCCATGTAAGGGTATATCCCCCAATCCCCTGCGTTGTACAAGCAATTAATAATTAATAATCTCAAACAATCAATATTGTCTCAATATTACTGTTTGTAAGGAATCAGCGGTTTGGTCTTAGATCAGATCCCATCCTGACTCAAGAGAATCTACCGCGACTAATCTAAACGTCATGGAACGGATCAGTTTTATTCACTAAATTAAGCGATTAAAAACAGTGTCCTTCGTAAACCGCCCTGTTGTCTCGTGGCGGAAAACAACACAACAACAACACAACAACAACAACACAACAACAACAAAACAACAACACAACAACAACAACACAACAACAACAACACAACAACAACACAACAACAACACATCTGGGAGGAGCTGGGTTAAAAAAAACCCGTCTCAATGTGTTGTGTTGTGAAATTGATGAAGACGCCTTCTTAATCGATCAAACGGATGTCTGCAGTGCGATTGCTCCTGTCTGCCATCGTAGAAACCAGGACTTCTTATTGCTGCAGGCGTAAAAGTCAACATCAGTCAGCGGCTGGAAAACCTGCCCGTAACGTAGGACAGCGAGTAAACTCGTATATCTTCCCTCCGATGACATAATGTGCGTGTCAGCATATTAGCGGGCGAATGCCATTATAGTCAAGTCATGGTTTCAAACATCTGCATGAGGTACTTCTTTCTGGAGCGGCGTTGGCAGGCAGACAAACATGTGCATGCCAAAAATAATGTGCATGTGGAAAAACTCGTCGCCCTCAAATCTAACTTTCATATTAAAGCACGCTGACATGTAAGCTGCCCATAATTCATACGCGTTTATATGAACAGGTTTTTGTTTTATTGTCAAGAATGAGGATTTGTGACCAGGGGGTTATACTGGACTTCTCTGAATGAGACCAATCGTCTTTCCTCTCTCTCCTCCTCTCTGTCCCTCCTCGCTCCTGCATTCTGCAGGTTTCCTGTGAGGAAAAGACTAAAACTGCAGCAGCCATAGCGACAGAGAGCAAAGGAAGACCTGGCCCGGGCCTGTCACCTTTGGAGCGTCCTGATTGGTCCAACGCTGCTGTGGAGGCTTTGTTGCCGTGCGGACAACGAGGCAGAGAGCTCTCTGAGCGTTGCCGTGGACGCGGCGCTATCTCAGCAGTCCTGTCAGGGTGGATTTACGCCGAGGGCTCGGAGCTGATTCTCTCGCTGCTGTGACACCTTCCGTGTTCTGGATGAAAGGAAACCTCAGTAAAAACGCTTCATATTACAGATAGAGGCAGGTAAATGTGCTGACAGGCCGGCGGTTACTTGGCGTTGGAAAGAGACAGGCAGCTTTTTAAACTAGGAAGAATCAATAGGGCCTTGTGTTAGCTTGTGTTTTGTAGAAAAGTGAAAAAGCTACATATGAGAAGTATTCGGTTTTTTTTTTACAATCATACCATTCAGGAAGTTTCTTTCAAGAGATCAGTAATGGAGATCAGTCACGCAAGCAAACACATTAATTAAACTAGTAAAAGTCCTCTGAGGCACAACAGTAGCCAAGGTTTAGGGAAAATTCCCCATTAAAGTCTGAGTTATTGCCAGCCTCTAAATCTACCGACAACTCCGACAAACTCTCTGAGTATCTCGCCGTCTACTTCGGTGTCTCTGTTCAGCCCACTGAGCGCCCCAAACGTCAAAGGAATCACAGGAACTCTTGAAACTTTGCCCCCAGCTCCAACCCAAATAAAGATCAAAGGAATCAAAGGAAGGAACAAAGTCAGAATAGCCACATTGTGAAATCACTACTCCAAGTGGCTTATTATCTTATTTTTAATTCATTTGAAATACTGCGAAACACAATACTTCACCAAACTGTAATGATGTCTAGGATACACCAAAATCTACCTCTAGTGAGAATATGATCCAAACCGGTCCTGTAGTTTATTTGTAATCCTGCTCACAAACAAACAAACAAACAAACAAACAAACAAACAGACACACTGGAGTGAAACTTAACCTCTTTGACGGAGGTAATGAACAAATGAAACTGTAGAGAAATAAGCAGGCGAGGATGAAAAGACCCCTAGTGGAACACGTCTTGTAGTTAAATCCTCTTCTGATGTTAAGACCTCTTCTAACCTCTCGCATATGTTTGTATTTTATTTTTGCGTAAATCAAAATAGGTCTGCTCTGCTCTGTGAGCACAGTTGACCCTTTTATGAAGGTTCTTCAGCGGAATTACAAACGGAGACTTCTGCCTGTGGCGTATAAAGAAAACATCAAACCGTGATGATTCATTTTCTGGGCCCCTCAAGGGGAAACGGACCCGGTCGCAAAACATATCCACTTAATCTCACGTCTTTAAGTCTTTAAGCAGACAGCTTCTTATTCACACATTCAGTAAACCCAGTGCAGAATTATTTATAGGCGGTCATGGTTCATGGCTGCGCAGCGATCAGGGTTCATCGACCTCAACTTATTAGACAAATGTTCCGCTGCTCAACACCTTTTTTCTCACGTTTTAAATTACATTTGATTCACAATGTCGACAGAAAAATCCACCTTAACTAACACTTAAAATAAATGGCTGGTCTAATTTGGCCGTTTCTTCCTACCATAATTTGGCGCTCCTCGTATGTGTTCCTGCAGCCAGGAGCAGCTGTTCCTCAGAAAACAGTCAAGGGCATTTTACAATAAATGTAAGCCACTTAATGTTTTTCTTGTTTTTAACGTAACAGCACTGACACATGTTGAACGCAAATGCACTCGCCAGTTACTCAAAACATGCCGACTGTTTACCGATACAAGATGGCGACTCACCCATTCTTTATTATTTTGCGTTTTAATAAGTTTTTCTCGTCTATATCTCCTCACGGGTTTTGAAGCATCTCTACTAAGGATTAGCCTAAAGTCCCCGGATAAACGCTCATATCTGACAGCAGAGGAGCGAGGAGGAGGGCTGATGGCAGTTGCTGTGCATTCTGGGATTTGTAGTCTTTATGATGTTTGCGCTGTTTACCAGCGGACCAGTTATTAAAGAAATTAGGTATTGTCTCGCTGGCAGGATATCTCTGTTTTGCGGGCCGGATGTGGCCCCTCGGGGCCTTCAGTCCGACATGTTTGGTATACAGTGCTAAATTGATAGCTTGGTAGCATCGCTCTGACAGCGAAGGACCTTTCTTTTTCTCCCTCGCAGTGCACTTGCTAACAGCCACAAACTGCATTTCCTACTTCATGTCTACTTTTTATTTATTATCCACATGACATGACGTGTTGCCGTGGCAACTCGGACGCCCAGTAGCCACTTGGAAAAGGCGTGGTGAGAACAGACGTCAGGCGATCGTCTCGTGGCTCTTCTTCAAATGCGCGAAAGCCTGAGTCGGAAGCAAATAAAGATACCTGACACGTCAGAAAAGCAAGTCATGTTATGGAATTGTCAACACTGTGTCCGCCATTACTAAAAACTAATTCGTGGATCATTTTAATCAAATTTTATACCCACCTAGACCTAAGTGTGAGGAAGAACTGGATTGATTTGAGGGAAAGTGGGGGTTGTATGTTTCCAACACTAGTCGGAGATTTATCTCCAAATGATTGGGGCCATTATTTCTCTACTGTTGGTCCGAGGTTGTCCAACTTTTTGGGCGCAAATGAATCAACTGAAGGAGAGCTGTCTTGTTTTTATCAATCCAGGAGATTGATTGTACAGCTAAAGGGGATTAGGGACTTTTCCGGGGATAAACACGATGGATCTATGTTATGGTGTCACGGTGATACTGAACCGAAGGATTGTTTAAGGACAAAGCCAGACGAATGAAGGCCCGGCGGGTGTGCCGGTTCCAGATGTCAGTGAAGATGGGTTTTACACAGAACTCACAATAATCGCTGTCATTCACCATCAACTGTTATCAATGGCATTCAGTGGTTCTAAAAGGAAATAGCACTTTATTTTCTCCAGCGTAAGAAAATAACAAACCGAATCTTTAGTTCCCGTCCTTTCATTCACTGTCCGCCTCCTTCAGGGTCACCGAGATTCTTGGGTGTCGATCCCAGCATCCACGGCGTCGCCTATTCATCACGGCGCTTTCTATTATCCTCGCACTGAAGTTCAGGTAGGAAACGGCGCACATGTGAGTCCGCCTCCATTGCCATTGTTAGTCCTCATACCCCCCATTTGTTATTGCCCAGAGGCACGGCGTTGATAGACGCTGTTAGAATACAGTGAATAACTACTGACAGTCGTTTCCTTCATAGGAAGAAGACATACAATGAGTTCTCTGATTCGGCTCTTACCGGCCCACGTACACATGGAGGTGACTACTTCCTATGACTCCCCTGACTCACTTTTGTCTACATCGTGGATCCACAGCGCGCTGATCCACACCCCGTGCGTCCGCCGCAAACAACAGCGTGGATGAAGTGAGAATGGAGTCCTTGTTTTGACAGTTTCTTGCAGTAGAACCCGGCAGGTTTGATGGATGCGGAGCAAAGGGTTCAGCGGCTCACATTATTGCAGAAGGTTAGTATGAGTTCAGAACGAAGGCAGCTGATTTAAGATTTTATCTGAAAGCTGGAAAACAGGATTGATGACGAGGTTACCGAGTTTACAGCTGGAAGGACTTTTTTTGTTCAAACTCGGACTAAGCTACGACGTGAAACGTTTCGGGGAAAAACGTTTAAATATTCCCGTTATAAAGGGATTTAGTTTTCACGTTATATCGTGAAGCATTTCATGTAAGAACCTGAAAAAGTTCCCGTTATAATGTGATGGATAATTTTCACTTTATTACGTGAAACTTTTCATGTAGAAATGTCAAAGAATTCCGTGATAAATACGTGAAAGATACGTGATAAATTATTTTCACGTTATAACGCGAAGAATTTCATTTAAAAACATGAAAAAAGTTCCCGTCATTACTTGATGGATAAATTTCAAGTTATAACGTGAAACTTTTGATGAAAAATGTGAAAAAGTTCCTCTCTTAACGTGAAAAATAATTTTCACGTTATAACGCGAAGCATTTCGTGTAAAAACCTGAAATAATTTGCGTTATAACTTGATACACAATTATCACTCTATAACGCGAAAATGTAAAATAAATTATATTATAACGTGATAGACGATTTTCAAGTTATAACACGGAACTTTTCATGTAAAAATGTGAAATAATTCCCATTATAACGTGAAACCACTATTAGCAAGGGTATGTCCCCGAAAAAGTCCCCAATCCCCTGCGTTGCACAAGCAATCCCCCCTGATTGAACTCCTCAAATTGAATGTGGAGTCTGAAAACCAGTGTTTATCGTGGAAAAGCTCCCCCTAGTGAGTCAAATGTGAACTGCTAGATAGAAGATAAACCTCTACGAGTCAAAGCAAAGTCATCAAACTTGGGTTAAATCGGACCAATGGTTCAGAAATTATGGCCCCAAGAAGTGAGATAAAGCTGCACGAATGTCAGAAATGTACAGTGGACTTTGTTCAAAATCACTCCAGTTCTTCCTCGCACTAAGGTCTATGTGGGTCCAAAATTTGAATATGCTCCATGAACTCCTTTTTGAGTTATCCGGCCAAAACGAAGGATCTGCGTCGGATGCAGACGAGGCGGCGACGATGACGAGTCCATGACATCCCTGACTTTCTCAACGATTTATAAGACCAGCACAGCACACAGAAAATCTGGTTATACAAGTTTGTCCACTTGAAGGCGTTATAAAAGGACAATAGATCTGCTGCCTTCGTCATTAGAGCGAGCTGATTACAGCTCTCAAGAATATAGAGCTTCTCAGTATATCCCCTAAAAGTCAGGCTGCCGCCTCGTCCTCCGCCAATCCTGTGTGTTAGCACATAACTCAAAAACTGTGTCATGGATCATTTTCAAACTTTCTACCCTCATAGACCTTAGTGTGAGGAAGAACTGGAGTGATTTTGAGAAAGGTCGGTTGTATATTTCCGACACCAGGGGGAGCTTTGTCTCCAAATGGTTTCCAATCATTTCTCAGCCGTTGGTCCAATTTAATCCAAATTTGATGCATAAGAATTAACTCCACGATATAAATCTTGTTTGTGTTTTACTCTAATCCTTCATATTTTACTCACTAGGGGGAGACGTGTTTTTTTCTTCTGTTTTGTTTTTTGATTTTTACAAAAAACACAGTTTTTTTCAACATAACTTCTAAACCATCGGCGTGATTTGACTCAGACTTGACTCAGATTTGAGTCAGACTTGACTCACTTTGTGGAGTTTTTTATTTTAACAAAAAATGCTATAACTTTAGCTTTAACCAGGCAGGGGATTGGGGACCTTTCGGCGACACACCGCGGCAGACAGCATAGGTCTAGAACAGTGGTTCTTAACCAGGGTTCGATCGAACCCTAAGGGTTCGGTGAGTCGGTCTCAGGGGTTCGGCGGAGCCTCTGCCGCGGAGGTCAAGACACACCCGACTCATCGTGTCAATTCGTGATGACACGCCCCGCTTGGCCATCACTGGCTGCAGATGATAACGTTACATTGCTTGGCCAATCAGTGCTGCGGGGAATTTAGTGCGCTCAGTAGTC